>OU452237.1:11207282-11303046 GCA_911728455.2 Marthasterias glacialis | reverse complement strand
TAGTGAGCTCCGGGTATAGTCGGACTTATTGCAGTCCCAGTTTCATAAAACAAGATCCTTATAAAAAAAATATGCCAGTGGATTTTATTTTCACAGGACTCGGCAAAGTACTGAGTATACGGTGCTTAACACACATCGGTGTATGGGTAAAATAAAAATAAAATAAAAAAATAAATAAAATAATGATCATAGTATTCATATAAATAAACACAGTTAAATAAACAAGAGCGTCTTTGTCCTCGGTTCTTATATATGATCGAAAACACTGTGCATCTTCGTGCCCTACACGGTTTAAATGGACTTAACACCGTCCTCTTATACATAATTATTTTTAAACCAAAATAAGTTGTGCATAACACGTGTAAACATGTCATCAGAATCATCAACTGCATTTTTTAAACACCCATCACCGGACATCTTAAATTCGGTGCCATAATTTGTACCCCGTACATTCCGGCATTCCTTACTGTTTATATCCGCACCATCTCCCTTGATGCTACTTTGATATCATTCCGATCGTTGGCTTAGCTCCTTCGGGAATACAGCAGACTGAGGGCGTGGTCGCTATCCTGATTCTAGATCGTCAATATCCCCACGTTGGGTGATAAAGTTTTCAATTGGTGAGAAAGATTCAAATGGACGTCTGTGGCGCAGGTGTACTTGTCAGTCCGAGATTTGCCAGACAGTCACAGTCATCATGGCAAGGAGAAAAAAAACAAACCAAGCTCATTATGTTGTTGTTCCCACAGGGTTCCCCAATGGGGGACCAAAGACTCGAATCGGGGTGTTCTGTAACGACTTCATGATGTTTTTTTTTCAAGGGTTCCCGATTAGGGGATGATATCCCCAATGGTATCCCCATCTATCATCAATAATATTCGTATATGATATCACCATTGAAGTCCCCATTCAGGGAATTTGTCTTACTCGGAATTTGTTTTAAATGAGGTTATTTGGCCATAAACTCCCCCAATCGAGTGACAATGACGTTTTTCGGCTTTTCTATTTTGCAACTCCCATCTTTTGCACTCCTTGGTGGGGGGAAGCAAGTTGATTTAGGTTTCTGATGAAGCAATGTAGTCGTCATCCAAGCCAACAATGATAAATACACACCATTGCAGGGATGCAAGAGGACATCCTGTCACTTAAAAGACAATTTACTGATGACGCAAGTAAGAAACACACTTGATTTGATGTTTGTCCTCGGACAAGACCCAGATGCTGCAATATTTCAAACCAGTTACCCCAGAACAACACTTTCATCTAAGAATAGGAACAACAAAATAATTGAGATGAATGACTCTTTTTCGCAGTTTTTTTTCTTCTTGTTTCAACCATTCCACGGGTCGTCGGGGGGTATAATCGATGCCAACAGCCTCATCATCATTTCATTGCACTGGACGTATCGACCGCTAGCGATGCCGTTGATTTAATATATACCCTCAGTTTCGTTAAGGGAGCAATTGAATGATGTCATTTTTTTTTGGCTTGATGATCATCCACACAGAACAGCTGTTGCAGTTAGTCTTGACAGTTGTGAGATTGACTCTGATCACTCAGTTAAAAAAAAGGGGTCCGTTAAACATATTGTTGTCAAACCGATTATAATCCTGCCATTACACAATGGGATATCCAATGTAAATTGGATAGTTGTCGAATTTATTTGATAATCACGTGTGGCATTTCCTTGGTTGTAAATCAATTTCCTTAAAGGCAAAGTATACCTTTGGTTTTTGGAACCGTACGTTTGCCTTAATGCTATATAATTGTAGATATATACCATAAAACTAATCTGTGTAAATTTCATTTCAAAAGGTGGCAGCGTTTTTGAGATATCGCCAACAATCTGGAGCGGTTGCGTTCACGCAGAAGAAGTATCCGTCATTGGAATACACATTCTGAGAAGCATTACGGCCATAACGCTTCTCAGATTCAAATTCTTGGGGGATAAAAAGTGACGTATCTTTCCATAACTGCATTACTTTGAAGTGAAACGTTTCTCAAAATGCATTATTCTATCCAAAGCTGCTGTACTTCTTACCAAGTAAGTTTTTATTGCCCAAAAAATTCTGAGTCATTACCAAACGTATGCAATGCCTTTAAACATTATTGTGGATTTACAGATTGATTTTGCTTCTGAAGCGTTTGAGTGTTGCCACGTGGTGGTCTCTGCAACGTGTAAGCACAGATAGAGGGATGTTTTGTTGCATGTGCCCCGGTCGTTGTTTTATGTTCAGAACTAGAATAATGTCAACTTCTAAAACTGAAGGTTGGCAGTGGCGTAGCCAAAGGGCCTCGGGGTCATGTGCCCCCCCCCCTAAAAAAAATAAAAAAATAATACAAAATGTAGATACATATTTAAAAAAAAATGTAATTCATTGTGCCCCCAGTGAAAAAAATCCTGGCTACGCCGCTGAAGGTCAGGGCACAGTATCAGAAAAAATACATGGTTGAACAGTCGTCGTGTGGGCCCGGAAGAAGGACTTCAGGAAAGTGTCCTAAGCAATTACTGTCCAAAAAATGTGTTTCAAAGAGACTGAGTGTGAAAGGTTGGTCATTCTTCTGCCATTTATAAGTCCTTTATAGGAAAGTCAAATTCCGCATGGGAATGGAAATTGGAGTGATTCTTGCAGCACAAGTATACAACAGTCATACCCCACTTTCGTCTTTGCTGGTGACCTTCTGCTGCTGGGCAAAACAAATTGTACATTGTGTGCTCGAAAAAAAAAAGGTCGTACAGCCTTCCGACTTTCTTCCGGGCATGCGACGCCAATGACTTTATGAAACACAAGGGCTACACGAAGTCTCAAAATCAAGTTGATCTATCCTGGGATATGCCCGAATTTCAACATCAAAACATTCCATAATCATTTAATAAACAGTGATTTAAATGTCATTGAAAAAGGAAAAAGAAAAAATGTACGGGTGTAAAAACAGCGTTTCTTAAGATTTACTAAAATCTGCTAATTCATACAAGCCGTTTTCGAAACCGCGGTTTTGGGCTTGGGCTCCGGCTTAGGCTCCGTCAGTTAGTTTGAAAACGCGCGCTATTGTTACGGGGCTTCAATCAGACGGACGGACTCTAAGCCGGGGCCCAGGCCCAAGCCATGTTTTCGAAAAGGGCCATGGGTAAACTTTTCTGGTGATTGTGCTCCAACTTGCATATAGATTGATAAAGTACAGCTTTATCTAAGCATAAAGGTTACTTTCGATCAAGCAGAAGATGGATTAAGTACTATACTCCAACTAGAACAACACAGATGAGAGATCGGCCTGCAAAAGGCCCGGTAAAGAAATCATCCGCACGGCGAAAATAGGAACTTCACGTTCACGGTCACCGTGTGAGTAATCTGTTTATCGCACAATTTGATGGGATGGCCGTGTGCACCCATGATGATTACGAATTAACATTCAGTAATTGCCATTAAACATGAAAAGGTCGGAGTCCTGCGTGATATTCTCACCACATCCGACATCGTCTGTGAATACTGTTTAGCAAATCGCAGAGATATAATGGCAACTGGTTGAATCACGTCTGTTTAGCTCGAACTTGCAGTTGCACATCTGTCGCAACGTCATCTCGAGTTAGGGACCTTAAAATGATCGGAATGTCGAATGGAACTAAAGTAATTTGTCAGTCCCTCCACACAATGGAAGAAGGGAAAGTTTGATTAGCATCGTTGTTTCTGAACTAACAGGGCCCCTTAAAAGTAAATGATTTAACACTCTGGCTGTAAAACCTTTATACCCAGAGATTTAGCCCACACCTATTGAGAGGTTATTGATTTTGTTATTCGTAACAATTCAAGTGATGAAAACAGAACCCTGATGAAAACTAGCTTTTACTGCTTTAGGCACACTCTGATTAATTAGTAAAACAGCAACAACAACAACAACAATAATGATAAATAGATAATTATGAAAATAATATAAATAAAAAAGACTGAACTCAACAAAACCAATGAAAACCAAGATATGGATTTTGAAAACAAAATGTGGGTTATATTTATGGCGGTAACACAGCAGTTGTAAGCACTTCTGGATGACGGAATTATCCCAGACTCGCTGATCCATTCAGATCTAGCTAATCCTATGGATGCGGCTGTTGGAATGTAGACCTACATATTTAACCTAGCGGGCTTCATTGTCTTTGTGATAAAACTGAACGAGGGCTATAACTGTACTTTAATAATTGATCAGTATTATTTACGTGAAAACATAATCATATAAATGTCGTTCGACCTGCCAAGACCTTGCCACCGAATTAATGGCTCGGGCTTTTAGGCTTGGGCTGTAGCCGGGGCCACCGAAGCTGACCTCATGACGGAGGCTGAGACAATTCCCGGCACGTAACATAATTACGGGTACAAGATAGAAGTCCCAAATGACTGCACATTAACCCATAAGATCATAAGGTTGTGTGCATTTTAATAGACTACTTAGCCTACTTTCAGCTTGGTAGATTGCACATATTTCATCTTAGTATTTAGTCTGTTTGATTAAAATGATGAACAGTGGCGCCCAAAATTCGATTTTTCCACCCCTCACTTATGGAGACAGATATTTAAAGTTTGAGGATATTGAACTGCATTTCATATTTTGTTTTTGTCCAAGAACGATTTATGAATACTCTTGTTGCTCAGAGATGACTTAATGAGAGGTGTCGTTCACCGGGAAACTTTAGCGTTGTTACGTGAGCTTTTTTTATTTATTTTTTATTATTTATTATTATTTTTTTTAACATTTGCCCTTATACACGGAGTGAAACAATAGGAATGCCAGGTTATTGAACTTCAAATTATTCTTGAGACAAAAACATACCAAAGGGTAATTACTGCACACACACAAAATTGGGGTGTTAAATTGATTTTTTGGGGTATCTTTATGTGACAACACCGACATGGTGTTAATTTTACCAACGATAAAGCAACGGGGAAAACTTACACCATGTCGGTGTTGTCACATATACATCATAGAGAATCAATTTAACACCCGCAGGTTTTGCAGTGTGTGGTCGCACATCGATAAGATTTTATTAGTGGTATCGCTTACCTATTTCGGAGCTTTTACCCGTCTGTATTGGAAGACATTTAATTCACATGAGCTCATCATTGAGCAAAACCGTCAAACTCCTCAATCCCCGAAGTGACGTAACACAACCCAAATGAACCAGTATCGGGAGACTAGTGTGTATTACCGAAGCAAGCATTATCGCTATCCTCTAGTGACATCCATAAGTAAATTTTCTTCCTCTGAATGGTGAGGCTAGGTGAATTGATTTTTTTTTTACCCGAGCTTTATTTATTAATCGACGGGTGAAATGCAGAGTTAAACGAACACAGGCTTCCGGGTTCGGCTCCAGGGCGGGTACACAACTGTTTATACCTCACTGCGGACCTAGATAAATCACAGGCTGAAGCTGTATAGTTTGTTAGACACGACGGGAGGAAACTAATTCCTCCATTTTTTTTTCTTTTCCTTTTTCTTTTAAGAACTCCCAAATGGTGCTAAACAAAATTGATTGGAGGCACATGCCCTCTAACCCAGATCAGTCTCGGCTTGTTCAGCCACATGATCGCTGAGGGCGATCCCGACAGGGGGCCCCTTTCGGGATGGCACACGGCGATGGGGGTCAGCCAGTGTGCGTTGTATTTAAACTGGCAACTCCACACACGATGGTGCATTTTTTAACTTTCAGATTCTGGTTGAATTGTCACCATTCTGAATTATTGAAAAATAATAATAATAATAATAGTATAAAAATGGCGGCTGATTGGTTGTTGGGTGTTCGTCAACTGATTGGGTAATTAACATTTTGTGTGGTGCAATTTTTTTTAAGGTAACTTAAGCGAAGACAAATACAGAAGTTCTAATCGGATGCTGAATGTCGCTTGTTTTTAATTCTGCCAAGAATTAATCACTTGAATTACCAAATTATTATCCGGCATTTCGTTCTCTTCGTTTTCACACTTAAGTTTTCACACTTGTCTCAACCACTTCCCGTTTGTCTTTTGAGTTAGTGTTTTGTATTATTCAAAGTACGGCTAGAAACAATTGCCAGCATTGGCGTACTTTATCTTGATTCGCTACCTTATGGAGTGTGAAGAGAATAGGAACAAAAAGGTCTCCACAGAGACAGAGGGGAAAAAAAATGAGTCTCAACATGGATGCAATCGCGAATGACTCAATTCAGTTTCGCTCACACCGTGTATCTGTTAATCATTTTCGTTCAAATGACTTAGCCGAGATCTCCTTCACGATAGATGTACCTTAGCTTGATTCAAAGAGTGTACTCATGGTTCAAACAACGACAGTGTTTCGCAACGATGCTCAAACTGTGTACCTGTTAAGTATTTTCTTTCGAATTGACTGAGACTGAATTTCCTTCACAAGATGCTGCGCCTCAGCCTGATTCAAAGAACGTATACACATGGTTCAAATAACGACGTAAAATCTGAATTGCGAAAGTCGAAACTTTATAAACCCTCATTTGTGACTATAAATATTCACTGCGGCATTGGCCACTCTTAAAAAGAAGTAGAAACATACATGGCAATTCAGTAGAAGCATTTTTTGATATTTTCTTTGACAACAGATTTAAATATTTCTCGTTAAAATGAAATCAACCGCATGCGACAAGGACTGCAGTCATTTCCTCTCACCCTCGTAATTGAGTTTTTCATTCTGAAAATGGGATTCAATCTAACCTCACTAAGGTAGCTACGTCATTTCATTTCAGTTGTAAATCAGTGAATAATGGAGAGGGGAAAAATAGAAAAAACGTTAAAAAACAGACAAATGCAATAGAAAACATTCTGTGGCTTAGGATTTGTAATTACTACGCGGATTGTCTCAATATTTTATTCACAAAGTACCGTAAGCGATATGCCAAAGTACATCGCTCAAGGCTTTAGTGTGACAGAGGAAAAGGGTAACTTTTGAAGAAAAACAATGTTTTCAGTTACTTTATTTATTTATTTATTTAGTTATTTATTTTATTATTATTATTATTATTAATGTTTTTGACTATTTTATGGCCGGCATTGACACGGTGGAAAGATTGGATTGAATGATTGTGAACTTTCATCTTACAAACCAAGTATATGGGCCCTCCCACCTTTGTATCTGACATTATATGATGTTTGTTCCACCCGAACTCATATTCTTTTCGTCCTTTTCAGGACCCATTAATTGAAGAAATGTGTTTAAATCCCGTTTGGTTAGAACCTTGTACAGGTCTCAGTTTCCCTTCTGAGAGTGAAGCTTGACTTCACGAGAGTTTGGTCGATCTGAGTTGTGTTTTAAATCAGTCTTTTATTGTATTTTTAGGCCTGTAGAGGTCAGGATGTAGAAATACAGTATATCAATTTCAACATGAACAAAAGCCACGGCATAACTGAAAAAACATGGATACAAACCTTAGACCTTTCCTTCACCATCTTGCTAAAAAAAATGCATTCTTCTGGAAAGGCACACTTGTCCAAATATTGGTTCGAATATTGGTTCGGTTCTATTCATTTTCACTCACGTGCTTTATGTATACGAATAAAAAGCAGGATGGAGAAATGCGACAGTTTGCCATTTATTCGAAAACCTGATACCGTCTACGAGATTTGTATTTACTTTTATCGCCATAACTATATTGGGTCACGAGGTGATATTTCAAGGCCATAAGCGGGGAAATATAAATGGCAGCGGATATGGGAAGTTATTCCACTCGAAGTTGTGGTTTAATCATCGTTCTTGTGTACAATAGATATTGCACGAGATATCGGTGGATATGTTTAGTATAACCTAGTATTACCAAAACTACCCGGTACCAATATACGTTGGTATAAAGCTAGCGTGAAATAGCGATGGTGCGAACTATTATAGGTTATACTGCTAGAAGCAGATTGACATTACGTTGATATACATGTAGGCCTTAGTGCAACAATACCCGATATCTTGATGTTTGAACACCATTTGTAACCGAAATTATGACAACTTTAAGGACGAAGTATACAGCCATGGTACCAAGTATGAAAAGTTATTCCGCTATTACATTAAGCTATCTTTTAATACGTTGATACACATGTAATGCAATGTACCCGATATCTCGACTGTGAGGGCTTAAACATACATGTTATAACCAGAGCTAATGGTATTTCGGAAAGCATATACGCACGAAGGATACAGCAATGGCAACAAACATAGCAAGTTATTCCTTTATGTTAGAGTATTTCAATACGTTGATGTACATGCAATGCAACATACATGATATCCTGACTTTGGGGTTGGGTATACCGTTTGTGACCAGAGCTATACTCGAAGCTATGAAAGATATAACAATATGGTACTAAATATGCCAAGTTATTCCGTTAAATGAAGTGTCTTTCAATACGTTGATATAAATGCAATGCAATACCCGACATAACTAGAGCTATACTCGAAGCTATAATCATGAAGGATATGGCAATGGTACCAAATATGAAAAGTTATTCCGCTGGAAGCTTGAGTGTGATCAATAGTACGTGGAATAGGCCTACCAGCACAATCTGAAGTGGATCACCGCATACTAAAGCAAGAGAGTGTATGCCTAATGCATTTAATAAGAATAATTCATGCTAACAAATATTACATAAATAATAAAGTTACCTTTATCTCTTGATAATAGCGCCTTATTGGGGTGAACTTAAAAGTAGGTTGAAGTGTTGTTTCTTTGAAGATTATTTAAGAACCCTTTCATTTTTTTAATTTTTTTTTTTAATAACTTCAAACTAATACCGGTGAAAATCGCCACAAAGGACATAATTCTGTCAAGAATATGGTACGTACTTGCTGGGAGAAAACAATATTTTAGACCAGTTCACTTCAAACATTTACCACTTTTAGACTGTACCAAGATATTTTGTCCGATAATTGGATTGGTTACTTCTGAAAGCAGCGGACTCGGGACTTGATGTGTCTAACTATACTCTAGGTTTCATCTCTCTAATATTATGTATTACAAGTATGTTGTTCATCTTATTTGAATTTCAGTTTTCTGGAGATTATTATTAATTTCTGTTTTTTAACGTTGAAAGAGACTAGATCCCTGCCTCGCTCCCTGGAGGCGCACCATAATCCACTTGGAGTGGGAACGAGTGGGTGAATGTCACGCATTGAGTTTCAATTCCTTACAGAGAGGATATTTTCTAAAAACAGGGTTTGGAACGTCGACACGGTGGAGACGAAGCCTTTATAGATTTAATCTTGGGTTTCATGTTTACTCTAAACATCTGGGTCTTACTTGACAACCATGACCTTTTTATTAAAATGAAAAAGAAAAAGAATAAAATAAAGAAACTAAAACAAACAAACAAACACCCAGACATACAAACGAACACATAACTACAAATGATCTATTTCCGTAATTGGTAATTTCATGATTTTTCCATTTTACTTGTGATCACCGATGGATTTCTGAAGTTTACGCTTTTGTGGTTGATATGGCTTCTCAAATAAATGATGTCAACACAAAATGACAACGAGGCTTTACGTATAGAAAAAGATCCTTGCAATTTCATGGTGTTGAGTATGGAATTTGGGGGAAACAATGGTAGCCATTCACAATGCGCGGGTTTTGTGTGGCGCAATTTAAGTTATGAAATATTATTATATGTAATTAGGGCAGAGTTTAATCATGGTGGATATGTGGAGGTTGCGGTTAATTCTAAGGTCAGGCACACAACAAGATGAAGAGCACGGGAGATGCAAGCGTTTCCCTCTTTCTTCGTCGTGAAATTGACAAATACGTTTCACTGAAAAAGGGGAAAATATCAATAGAAGTCGCGTTTGTAACCCAATTTAATACGATGAACCCGTTCCCCGAGAAATTGCCTTGTTACGCTCAAATCATCAGCCGTGTTACAACATGTCCTTAAAAATAGAGGCACTTCAATTGGGAAATTTCACCGAACTTGTTCATACGCAAATAATGAGGACACCTCGTTATACGGGTGGAATCCAATCCTCTAGTCATTCTGGACAACCCCGTTTTATTACTCTCTTTCTTCCAGCCTCTCGTTTCCATTTCAGGATTCTGAAATCATTACAATGCGGTGCCCTGTATTCTTTTGAATTTATGACCCGTTCTGCATCGATCCAATAATGAAATGTCTCTGATACTTTTGTAAAGACATATTATTTTTAAACTCAGAGTCGGGCAGTCTTTTGCTGACTCCTTTCTTCCTTTTTGTTTTGTTTTGTTTTTATTTTTTCCTTTTTTTTAAAGACTCCTTTTATGTTCTCCCACAAAGTATTATGAAGTTGATACCAGTCAGAAAAATACGACATGATGTTCAGTCACAGAAATATGACATGATGTATGTATTCGGGAAAAAAATTATTAACGTCACAATTAATCATATAATCTACTGTCGACTTTGTTTGATATTTGATCTTAGTTAAAAGGCCAAATGCCCCCATGTTAAACAACCAATTGGTTACGCTAAGTGCGGGTAAATGTAAAGACACTCACGGCTTGAAAATACAATAAAATTGCCAGCCTTAAGTAATATCCAATGATTGATTTTGTTGGTTTATCAGGAAAACTCGCGTTGGGCAGTTTAAGAGTGTAATATATCAAATATTCCTAGGAAGTGAGGGTAGGAACATAGTCTTATAGCTCATTGTACCAAAGGGAAATGTCAAATGAGCTTTGTCTATACCGTAGACGGCTGCAAGTCTAATGAGGTTGTTTTGTGAGCATGTTAAAACAGTTTAATATTGAATGGGATTGGCTTGCAAAATGGTTTGGCGCCCGCGTTGGTTCCACGCCCAAAACACTTGTGCGGAGTCATGCAATTTATAACCGGTGATCGAAGGGGTCAAATAATTATCGATTTTATACATAGCCTAGCAAACTAACTATATACGACTCATCCTCCAACATAACACTACCATCAACCATCAACCATCATGATCAACAACAACAGCAGCAGCAGCAACAACAACACTCAACAACGGCAACAGCAGCAGCAACAACAACACTCAACAACAGCAACAGCAGCAACAACAACAGCGGCAACATCAAAAGCAATACAAATTGATTGTTGACAACAACATCACATCAGCAGGCAGAACGATGACGACGACGACGATGACATCAGCATCCACGACAAAAAAAACAAAAACTTCGACGACGATCACGACCTCTAGCAACTCTGGCATCACTTATATTAAACAAGGAAAAAGAAATGTGAATTCTCACTTCTCGTTTTCATCCCAGCAAACCCATAATCAACCCCCGCTGTTTGTATTTCGTCTCGTTATCTAGTATACTTCCAATTTACTCACATCACAGCCTCCTACACCGGCAGCCGGACCTTCCATGTTTACACCATTAACATTCATGTTGTACGCTTGGGACAACCCGCCTCCTAAGATGTCAGAAGGCTATCGGTAAGATGAAATAGGACCACCAGTCCCTTGTGGTTTATTTCCTATTTCGTCAAATTCATGTTCGTCAGAAACTTATCAATACAACTTTTTTTTTTTTTTTTTTTTTTTTTCTTGGTGGGGGGGGGGGGGGGGGCAATATATTACACATTTCAATATGACAGTGAGTTCGGAATTTCGTATGACCTACTAACGCTAAACTTGGCTGGTACTTCTTGAAAAAGCACTTCCAGTATTCAAGGGACCATCAAGAAAAAAAAATCACGAATGATTTTGTTTGTTGACTAATTGATCGGTTAATTAATTAATTATAATTTTTTTTATCCAAACAAACATTTTGAACCAAGGGCTTTTGCGCGAGTTATTTATGAATATATGTATACGTATATAAAACTAGTAGGGTTGATGGCCTTAACTTTCGATCCAAACCGGACCTTCGCCAGAGGCGAAAAACAAGCACAAACATACAAACGGATCCAATATGCATCTATTTTAGCGTTTTCAATGTAAGTCATGTAACAGTGTCTACTAAGTAATCAGTTTTAGTCATTTTTTACGACTGTCTGAGTTATAAATAAGCACTTAAGTACTGCATATTTATGTTTGGTACTTTCGTATTCCACGGCACGATGACTTAAAATGAATTAAAGGCCAGCCAAGCTGGATGTGAATTCCGGTGAAGCTATTGAGACAAACAGACGTGTTTAGAGATTCGCTTTCGGGTACAACACTAATGGGGTCGTCGGTAAACAGAAGTCCAAACAATGGGAGAACAACAGTCTCACGTGGCGATGACCTCACTTTGTCCCCCCCCCCACACTCCCCCACCTCCAACTTACAGTGACGCCAAACCTTGAAAACCTTAGGATAGTTGAGTGAGCTTTAAGTGGGGGGGGGGGGGGGGAATCAATTGGTAAACAGGAGTGTGGAAAGACCCCCAAAGCTGTGTACCTTGCACGACATGTTCATAGACCGTCTGGGGGCTTCATACGTTTGGGCATGGAGGTAGGGGAGGATAGCCGGATAAAAAAGAAAAAAAAAAAAAAAAAAAAAAAAAAAAACATACGTGTTTTATTTTATCCAATACTCCCCCGAAAAAATACTCCAATATATACAAATATATAAATACAAATTATGACTGTACATAAACAAGACATGTAAAATGACCCTCTCTCGGGTCTCTTTCAGAATCCTCTCTCTCGTAAATACTGCAGGAGAAAAAAAAAATAACCCAACAAAGACCGTCTCTGCTCCCCCCCCCCCCCCCCCCGATATAAAAATACATAACGGGTCTAACCATTTCTTTTTTGAAACTGCATTCAGGCGTTATAACTTGATAAGTGTACACCATAATTAACAATTACTTGAGAACCGGAAAAAAACCTCTTCAAAAGCTGCGAAGGTCGCCATCAATATAAACACGTATTATACACGTATATATTTTAAAAAAGGTGAACCTGTCAATCGAGATTGCTCCATGTCGTTTTCGACGCTAGGGTACCAGACACGGGATGTGTGATGATATTCTTACACAATGTTGTTTGATGTTTATTTTTCTTTTCGCGCAGTTTGAACAAGAAAATGGCTAGCAAGGAAAGATAAGTTTTTGTTCATTTCTTCAGAAACCTTCTGCGAAATAAAGGTGTTTTTTTTTTCCTTTTTGAATTTTAAAATCGATAAATTCACGAGTCAAAGGTGCTTCTCGTGCCGTCCTCAGAGAACAATTAACCCAGTGCGTCGGAGATGCGGGTGCACTTGATCCCACTTTCCAAGCAAAGAGGTCGGCTAGGAGCATCAAATGCTCAAAATTGGTCCGTGGAATCATAACAAAACAGGTCGAGAATTGTTCAATATTTAAGAAAATAGTTCACAATAAAATGAAGCCATTGCTTAAAATTGGTCAAAGAAATCATGGCAAAACAGATTGCGAATTTTTCGATATGTAGATGTTCAAATGCTTAAAATGTGCACACTATTCTATGCACAAGTGCTACTTTTTGTTTCGACTTAAGTCATTTGCAACGACAAATTGCCGTGAAGAGTCGGCCTAAAACGGTTCTAAACGTTTAAATAACAATGCAGCTATTATGGATTCTCTTTCCCGAAGGTCGAACGCGTTTTACGGGTTTGAGGGAGTTTTCTGATGTTAATTGCGCTCAACGTTCGGGCAGTTTTGTAAAACCTAAAAAAAAAACAAAAAAAAAAAAAACCGAATAAAAGCAACAAAATAATGATAAATACAATATTACTGCTTGCGCATTTTGCTTGGCTGTCAGGTTGCCTCGTGCCCAGGCGTCTCGTTTCGGGAAGCGGTAAGAGAATCTAGACCAGACAACGAGTCGACGGAGTATAAAAGAAGCCAATGTTAGACCAACAAAAACCCAAGGAATTTCAGTTCATTCATTTATTTCCCCATGAGAAGGAACCATTTTGGACAAAAATCTCAGGTATCCATCCAGGTACGTGAAATACCCAACTCCCCGGTCCGGCCCTTGTATAACATAACTGCTTATTACATTAACTTTGACGAGCAAGAATTTGCACAGTCTAATTTGATAAAAAAAAAAACACTGCCTTCAAGGAAGAACATAAATTCGGACTGAAATGGGAAAGTGACATTGTGAACTGATATGTTCTGGAAGACGAATATTGATGTAAACCTAGTCATTGTCACAGTTTGATGGTGTAGTACTTGAAAAAAATGAAAATATTTTTCCTCCTTTCCTTTTATCTCTACCGTCTGAATGACGTAAGCGTACAGACAACATATCAGACAGACGCTAAGTCGTGACATGTCAATGTTTAATTATTTTAGATTTCACATTTGTCATTTTTGTTTTGTTTTACATTCATATTTTAGCGTTGGTAATTTTACTGGCTTGTTGGAATCCATGGGATTATTTCAGCTTCTAACTATTAGATATAAACATACAAAAATAACAAAATAAAATCTTTCTTACACTTTAAGCGTTGTAAGGTTATGATCTTCACACGATGTATGATCTTTTGAATCATGCAATTTCGACGCCTCCACCTCGATGGAAATAATTCACTCACCGTAAAATCATTTTTAGTTGGGGAAGGCGTGAGCGTAAATTACAATTTCTTTTTCTAGAGGATTGACGGTCAGCGGGTCTGGTTTCCATTTTTGGTTTAAAACAGGAAATACAGCTGGATCGGATTGAAACTGTTCTGGTGCCTAAACCAGATTGAAGGACGCATCTCTTCTTCCCAGAGGTGATTTCACGAGATTTGTTTTCGCCACTACACATTTCTTTATATACCGTTCATGACGTCAACCATTTCACGGCATATAGTGATTAGATCTTTTAGGAGAGTGGCTTGAACAAATTTAATTCATGTGTTTCAAGTGATGATATTGTCAACTTTGTAATTATGAATCAAACAATGTGGAGACGGGCAGAGTGCGAGGGGGTTATTTATGGATGACGTGAGGACTGTAGTTCCGTATTGGTTATTCTTAAATAATGGCTGATTCGTGATCGCAGGAAGGTTCAATGCGAACAGGTAAAAAAATGCTGCAAGTCGTTTGGGAAAATACCTCCAACTGAACTATCCAATTAGCATGGTTTTTCTTGAACCGATAGCGCTCACACCCTGATCACTTTTTCCTGTAGGGAAAAGCTGAAGAGATTAGTTTGAAAACCAGTATGCAATGTAACTAAAATGGAGCAGGAAGGTTCAATGTGAACAGGTAACAACGCTGCGAGTCGTTTGGGAAAATACTTCCAACTGAACTATCCAATTAGCATGGTTTTCTGGAACCGATAGTGGTTATATTCATACATATGTAGATATATATGTAGCATTCCTTTAAAAGATATTTCCGTCCGGGAGTTCCTTTTCTTTAATTAAAATTACTTACCGTGAATCTTGCGACAAACACCTATAACTTTAGATACATTACTTGGGTATTGATGCATGCTTGCGTTCAATACATTTGGAAAGCCCTTCGGACCAATTTTATTTTTTTTGCACTTGATTTTGTGTTATTTTAATCCAGCTGCGGAAACTACTCGTTCTCGGCAATCGTTCGTCATTCAATTAAGTCGCGGAATTAAGCGCCCAACCTGTCGAAGAGGTTATGTTGTTATGAGATCATGTATTTATTTAGTTTGTTTTTTTTTTCTTTCAGCGGAATAAAATGATTTCCTTTTTTTTTTGTAAACAACCCACAGCGCCGTCAACGTGTTAGCGAGAACTGTACCCGCAGTGGTTGTAGAAATGTCAATGTTTACGTCAATAAACACGGTTCCCTGGTAAGTTTTATTTTATTATACAACAGGCCATAGTAAACGGTGCCGATCTTCTCCAAAATCACAGCGTGGTTAAAACATTCATGTAAGATAGGCACATAGTTGCAAGGGTTACAGAAAAGACGTTGGGCTTTTTCAGCGACGAAAGTTGGTTTATCAATTACAGTATTTAAACATTGTTAAATGTATAGGTCGATGATTTTGTTTTATTAAGATAATTATTGCTATAGTTTTGTTTTGATCATACAGTTCAAATCTTTGCAATGATTGGTATGTTTATTTGATAAAGTGCTGTGTTCACAACATAACCACCTTTTTTTTAAATCTCAGACATCATGAACCTTTATCAAGCTTAATGGCATATTTTTTTTTATATTAATAAACAAATAGGCAAAATGTTGAGTGTTGTATCCCTCAATGCATGCACTTTCCTTTCTGGAAACGCAGCGACGTGATAACATTTGCAGACACCGTTTATTTGCATTATCTGATATTGAGTGTTCCATATTAAGTGGTTTAGTGCATCGTACTTGTCGGATGGCACCTAGTACATGATCAACTTTCCCCTCTCCTTATCGCCATTAAATATGAGGTGTCTGTTGGATAGATAAGATAAGTGCCAAGTGGCCTTACAGTGCTGTTTTTCCTTTTAGGATCCAGACGAAGGTGAACACAGATAATTAAGAGAAATTAAAAAAAAAAAAAAAAAAAAAAAAAATGGAATGGAATGGATTGCTGTAAAAAATATATACATACAATTTAATAATAAATAATAATAGTAATAATAATATGTTGCAGCTTACAGACTATTTTGAAACTGTTAACTGTCTCTGAATCAAGATATGGTTTAGCCTTGAGATTGTTGCTAAAGTAAATCAAGATAAGGTGCAGCCTTGAGATTGTTGCTAAACTGTTTACTGTCTCTGAATCAAGATAAGGTGCAGCCTTGAGATTGTTGCTAAACAGTTTACTGTCTCTGAATCAAGATAAGGTGCAGTCTTGGGATTGTTGCTAAACGGTTTACTGTCTCTGAATCAAGATAAGGTGCAGTCTTGGGATTGTTGCTAAACGGTTTACTGTCTCTGAATCAAGATAAGGTGTAGCTTTGAGATTGTTGCTAAACTCTTTACTGTCTATGAATCAAGATAAGGTAGATATCGCGTTAGAAATGATGAAAACAAAACGTCTTTAGAATAAGCTATCGCAATATTACCATATTTTTCCCTTCAAGTGTAAATTAGTTGTGGCAAAAGTGCTACTACCTTTTCAACATTCATAACATGCAATAAATCGTTTTTTTTTTATTTATTTATTAATATTTTACCCGTGCTCTCTTCCCGTCGTTTAAGCATATACTTTCACACTTGCCGAAAGCCATCTGAAATCAAACAACGGGGAAAGCTACGTTGGAAATACTTATTGAGTACTCACTGAAGTAGATTTACCCAATACTCAAGTTACGCCGCAATCGATTTTCCCGCCAGTATTGTTTGTGGTTACCATCTTGTTTGTCTCGACCTATCTGCGCAGTATAAAACCTCGTAACCTTTTGAAGGAGTTTCCTTCAATTGATTTTTTTTAGGGGGCAGGATTTCCATCCCTTCTTCTACTCTTTGATTGGAAAAGATGGTTTTGTGTATGTGTCTCAAGGGAAAGTTCAAAATGCATTCAGAGGGAAATGCACTTTCTGGGTCCTCGCAGAACTATTTTGAATACACTTTTTTAAAGGTTTTTATGTAGGCCTATAGCGTAGGACTAAATATAAAGCGTCAGCAACAAAAAAGCATTGACTGTGGAAAGAATTGATTATCGAACACAAAACTGAAGAGCAGCTCATGAGTTCTAACTTGGAACTCATAATTTTATAAATATAATTTTGATTGCGGGGGTGGAGGAATTGCTTAAACTGAATTTAATTACTTAGTTATTTTATTTGTTTACTGTTTTCATTTTTCTCTTTATTACTGCATAATTATATGTAATTCACACCTTCCAATAATGTCAATTTTATTTTTTTAGGTTGATTGACTTACCAGAGTATTACATCATTTTGACCTAAATTATATTTTGATATCAAGGTACATAACACTGCGCTGAGCCAGATTGCTTCATTTTGCGCATGCAAGTCTTGAGGGATGACAATCCCTTTGCGTTTAAGTGTTCGTATTCTTTAGTTAAACAGAACAAAAAGGTAAAGACGAAAATCTGCAAAGTTGTCATTGTCTGTGCCAACGTGTGTGTTTTTTTTTAATAATAATAGTACAAAATAGTACAAAAATAGCTAAAAACGGTACAATGGGCATTTTCCAAACCTAGACTTAGGCCCTTGCTCCGGCTTGGGCTTCGTCATCAATTTTTGGAGCAGTGTACATTTTTGCACGGTGTTTCCAACATCAAACGGAGCCTGGAGCAGGAGACGGAGTTTAAGCCAAGTTTTGGAAAAGGCCCGATGTATCATGACAGAAACTTGTCCAAATTAAGTGCAAATTTAGTTCCAAGGGAAGCTTGTAACAGTGCATCAGTGCAACAGACCCTTCCCACGAAATATGTAAATTACAAATCACGCGTGCGCACTAACACCACTGGTGGGCAAAATGAGGGAACAGTGCGCCTTGTTGTGTGGGGCTAATGGTTGCGTGACGCACATGCGTTTGTGGGTCTGCGTAGTGCACAACTGTATGACGTTTTCCCACCAATAATGTCTGTACGCATGCGTGAATGTAATTACATATTTCATGGGAAAGGCTAATACCAGTGGCCGATTTCACAAAGCTAACCGGTAATTTGGAAGCAGACGATGTCAAAGTCATGTATTTGGAAAGGGCTAAGGAGCTGTATAAAAAAATCAACAACAATTCAGACTCCAAAAATGAAATCCCGTATGAAATGAAATGCAGACAGCAACTGTGTGTGACGACAGTGCGAGGATCTCCAACGTTCGTTCTTAGATTTAAAGATACAATTTCCAAGAAGAAAACAAAACAAAATAAAAAATAAAAACTAATAAAGGGAAGTAAAACTCCGAGTTACGGAGTGTTTGTCCACTTCCATTTTCTCTAGGTTCTTGTCTACGCACGGCCGAACCTTGGTTATCCAAAACACATATGCAGTAGTGAAGAAGGAAAAAAAAACAAAACAATGCAGTAGGCCTACTCTGTAACCCGAAGAGAATATCCTGTGATTTGTCACGGTTTGCTATTCATCCCTAACTGAATGGCCTATTGTTTAACTGACCAAGCTGCATCGGGCGAGGACGCTGCGATTCCTCATATAACTTCTGTGTGTGTGTTAAACAAAGGCTCAAGTTCTGTCCGGTTTTTGTGTGTGTCTGCAATTGTGCCCAAGGGCATTTCTCTTCAACGAAACACAACGACCGTTCGACGGAGCACGCCTTTCATCCTCAATCGATTTTTTTTTTATTTATTTTTTTCTTTTTTTTAAAACTAAATTTAGATTACAGACTTCTTTATTACTAGCCATATTTCGTGGCCCTTAGAGCTAGTTTATTTTGATTATACATTTAAATTAAAATTTACGATAAATAATTATGATACATTAACGTCAAAACAAATTAGATTTCATTGCTACATTGCATAAAATGTGTATTTTATGAGAACAAGTATATCGAAAAATGGTTAAGTGTCTGACGAAGTTGAGGAAATGGTGCCGGGTAGTTATCGAAACAGTTTAATTCTTCGGAAAGGTTCTGCCGTGATTTTCTTACCAGGACCTAGGCCCTACATTCGTAGAGCTACAGCTTAAGCATAAAACGTTAGCAAAGCATAACACAAATTGTGCACCCCAGAATAAGGTTACCCCCCCAAAAAAAAAACAACAACAACAACAACAACAACAACAACAACAACAACAACAACAACAACAAAATTTCACATGTACCGTATGTGACTGGTGTCCTATTTGTTAATGCTTAGCAGGAAATTATTCTGCAATATTTTCTGCTTGAAGCTGCTCTGTATATCAGGCGCGGTTCTGGAGTTTTTTTTTGGGGGGGGCTAGACCCCTCGCACGTGACGTGACGTCACCATCTGACTGTAGCCATACTGCTATTTCATTTTGGGAGTCGAAAAGCAACCTATTATTTTATGCAGCACATTTTTCAGGCACCGCGCTTTTCAAACGTAAACTATGGATCAGAGAGCATTTAACCGTACACAGAGTATCCGGGTCAAGACTATATACTGACAAGGATAGTACAAATGATCATGCACTATTTATTTTAATTTTAAACGAAGATCCAGTATTTTCCAGCATAACTCCCTTTTCCTTGTTTTCCTTGCATTTTGTTGCTTGTGTTGATGTTGTCGGGGAGGGGGGTAGACAAAAGTTGGGGGCGCTAAATCCCCCTAGCCCCCCCTCCCCTAGAACCGCGCATGCGTATATGAAAGTGGGCCCTGGAAGAGGAAACAGAATGAATCCAATCATTTTGAAATAGACGTTTTGCCGACAAAGCGCAAAGCACACATGTCTCTTCCTGTATCAGCCAGAAAGTCAATTTCTCACGTTGTAAGACAATACGAGAAGATCCTGACCCCAAATTAATCTTCAAACCCATTTGGTACTTGTTTGATGTATTTAAACTGTTTAGATGTAGGTAAGAGTGCAGAAGTATAAAGCAGTTAAAATGAAATTGCTGGTCTGTTTACACATGGTAATACAAGGGATAGTGCGTTTATTTTAAAATTAGGAAGAAATTTCGTTTCCTTTCTCTTGTTCTTGGTGAATACACAATACAGACAACCTGTGAAGTGTTTAATTCAATGGTCAGGTTTCGTAGAGAGAAAAAAAGAAAAATACAAAAGTAATAAGAAAATAAAATAAAGAAAAACTGTTCATGTTTTTGTCCCCCAGGGATTTTGATAACGGACTTATTTTAATTACGGCGAGCGAAATAAGCGACGATGGCTCGCGGGATGATGAAATGCTATTTCCTCGACTCAGAATTTGTGGGGAAGACTTATCGGGACGATTGCTGAACTCGATAATCAATAAGCCGCCAGGTTACAGCTTGTCGATATTTTTGTTTTTAACTCTAAATTTGCCAATGCTGCATTTTCCCTTTAATCGGATATATCGTCACTGTTCTCTCGAAGTGCAAAAAACCTCGAAAATCAACACATTTTCAAAAGTTGGTTATTTCATACTGTTAATGCACTGGTCACTAAATACCTTCTGACAAAGTTATAAATCTTAAAAGTGTTTAATTTCCTAGGTAACATAATAAGCAGATTGAAAAAAAAACTCATGGCTGTGCTATTTGCGTTTTCACGAAGTGCAAAAATCTTCTCATTCCCAGGGATTGTGCTGTAATTGTGTACAATGGTATGAATGGCAGCTATCAATAAGGGAAAGATGACCCTGTGTTTTCCATTTTGGCAAAGTGCCAATGTGCGGTGTGTGACGTTCCCACAAAGCGCAAAAATGTGTGCATGCACGTTAACATTGTACACACAAACTGAGAAAAAAAGTTAGGCATCCAGCGCGTTGTGTTTTCACGAAGTGTCTTGTACACACAATTAACGACAACCTCCAATTTTAGTATTATCAAGAAGTACAAACAACTTTTCTAAACAAATAACTCTTTACTTAACAAAAACTTTGTAAAAGCAACGATACCGTTGTCAAGTATAGGTCTCAAGTTATATCGGCAAGTTCATTTTTGTTGAAGTTTGCGACCACAAAGAAATAAAAAACGCGATTTTAAAAAGTGTATAATTTCAAACGTGATTATCTCGGAATGAACGTCAAAAACTGAGTTTTTTTGCACTTCGTGGGAACAGTGACGATATTTACATCTTTAGTTTGGTAACTACAGAACCTAAATACACCATGAAACTAGCCGGTAATAATATGAATTTGACTTTAATAGCTAACTTATTTATTTTTTATCGATTTGTTTATGTATCATTATTACTGTTAGACATAATTAGTTTGAAAATGACTGCTTGGTTTTCACTGTTTACTTTTCATCCTGAAAAAATATATGCTTTATTATGTTAGGTTGGCAGTTTTATGAGAGCGGAAACACTCCAAATTTAATACAGATTCAGTCCCATTGTTGGTATCCATTCAATTTCGAAAGTATGTTGTGCATGTCTGCTACGTAAAATCTTCAGCTGTGTCTATGTAATGTCGTGGCCAACATTTTCAAGGGGGGTGGGGAGATTTTATTATTTTTTTTTCTTCAGTCCGAAATTGCCGCTGTCGTAATAATTTTCAATGAGAATTTTACTTATTAATTTTGTTGTATTTTTTGTATTTTTTGTATTTTTTTTTTTTTTTAAATCGATTCCAAAAAGGGAAATATGTTTCAAGGATGGCAATTTTGAACCGCTTAAACGAAATTGCTTGCGGGCAGGCTTGGACATTTAAATATTTTGCTTTTTTTTCTCGATCTCATCTCAGAGAAGGGGTCCAGGGGCAAGGGTTCTGACCAGAGAACCCCCCCCCCCCTTTCGGCTGGTTACGCCACTGGTCATAGGCATGTGTGAGGCAGTGGGAATAAATAATGTATGACCGCTGATGTTTAACGTATGATGGGTGTGCTTTGGTGTTTGAAGATGTCGGTCACGACTTGTGAACACGGCACTAAAACCTTCCACCTGACTGATTATGAACACCAATTCCACCGAATCGTCACTTAGCCGTCGCTCTGTCGGCGGCTTGATGTATTAATTAAGATCGCACATCTGCGTTATCGTCACTGCCTCCCCCCCCCACGAGTTGTACCCTTATCCAGTGTTTACAATCCATGCCGAAACACACAACATGAATTTTAGTTCGTTTTTGGTTTGTATTTCATGTAATTAACAGACACACTTGTTGCGATAGCAAAGTTAATAAAGGATCTGATGGCCTTATCTATATGTATTTAACCACACACTAAGTAGCAGTTGGATACAGTATTGTATTATTTAACAAATAATAAAAAAAAAAAAAAATAGCTGTGCAAACTGCTTACCAACCACAAGGACCTGTAGTATAACTGCAAAACAATTGTTAATGGCCTCACGAGGGTCGAAACGTGAGGACATTAACATCATTTTGTTTTTTACTTATTATTATTTGTATTTTTTACCTTCCTCTCCTTCGTTTTTATTTTTTATCATTACTATTAGTATTTTGCGTATGTACATGTATAGGGGAAACACTTCCTTAAACACATTGGACAAGCTAAGGGGGATGAAGCCCGCCCCCCAAAAAAAAAAAAAGTAAAAAGAAAGAGGAGAGAGAGAGAGGGGGGGGGGGGGGGTGGAGAACATGATAAGATACAAACAACAAGTAGAGTAAAACAATCGAATGGGTTCCATTTCACAATTCATAAAGAAAGTCCGGGCCCTTAAGCGGGCCCCGGACCCCACGCAGTAAGGGCTTTGCGCGTAGTAGTACTTAAAAAAATCGCTCTTGATTCTCAGTTCCTCCTACAAAATATCCCTGGGATCTGCCCGTGAAATAAAGACCGGCGTAATAAGTCACATGACTGAACCGACCCGGTCTGTCACAGCTTGCTCCCCAGACTTCCCCCATCGGTATCCCGGTGAAATCTGGGTTATCGAATTGAGCATGTCTCTGTATCAATAGCAAACGTTGTGTGATTCTTTTAAGTCGGTTGTCTGATCCAATTAGTGGGAGATGCAGTCACGCTTACTGCATATGCAAAATAAACCGAGTAAGGACTATTTTGCGGAAACTCCAGAGCACCACTCCGTTTCGGAAACGTAATTTGCGGTCTTTTTTGAAGGCTGTTTAATTATTTTTCTCCTTTTTTGGGGGGGTGGGGGTGGGGGAGGGGTAGCTTCAATTCTGCTCTGTTCACATTTATAGAGATAATGCTAAAAACCACACAAATCATTCCCATACACGCTGGGTGTATAATTGTACTTCCATTACGCCAAACTACAAACGCGATCGTAAACCTAACATATTGCTTAGTTCCTTTGCCACCGGAATTATTAACCACAATGTGACAGCACCTTCATTTCAACAATAAGCCGCGTGCTTCGAGGCACACGGCACTCTCCCATTCTCGATTCTGTTAACAAAGTTGACTCATATTTTCTATTATCTTTTGGAGAGGCGTTTTTGTCAGACGTAATGCCTAATTCAGGCTTCAAACGAGTTTATTGACAGTGTTACCCCCGGAAGTTTGACTCATTTTTGTATTGTATTTTTTTTTTCAATTTGCCCATAAGATTGACTTTGAATGTCTATCTTCAGTGTTGTCTCTCGGGGACATATTTCTAAAAGTTCTTCAGAAAGTGACATAGATGTAATGAACTCTCGGTTTGATCTGAAGCCGAGGCCCCTGGTCCGCTCAGGGACTCAGCCGAATCGAAATGAGTGAATAACAACATGTACTTTACATTTTCATTAAAAGAAAAGTGGGTCAACAACTTTAGTTAGATGTAGGCCTACTGTCAGTTCTCAAAAGATGTGTACAATGTTTGTATATATATATACACACACACACACACACACACACACACACATATATATATATATATATATATATAATTATTTGTTTTACAATTGAAAACGAGTAACCCTTTATGCCGTCTAAAATGAAGCAAAATCAGACGGGAAAATGAGCTTAACTGAAATTCCAGAAGCTAGTTTCAAGTTCGGAATCGCAAAACACAATAGAAACATCGGAGCTGAGTAGGCCCTAAATCCACCCACCCTGGCAAGTTTATCTTTCCTTTTCAAACTATGTCTATCTTGTAATTAATCAAAGTGACTTACCGTAAAGTCTTCTACTCCCTTTGAACCACCGACCTCGGTGAGAAGCCGTCTTGATGAAAGCGACTGGCATGGGGGACGGGCTTTGCCGTTGAAGATTAAGCCTCCAGTGCTGATGAAGCGGATCGATGGTATACAGTCGGTAAAAATCGGAGCGCTTAGAGATTCCAACGCCACTGTTCCTCCCTGTGACAGTCGAACACGTGTATGAGGCAAGTTAAACAGGCAACGGCCGCATCAGGGAGAAGAAAAAGGGAAAAAATATGATGTATGATGAAGTACTTGGATACAACGAATCACCAATTGGAAGCTTGACTATCATGTGATTAATCCAACGGCTGTTTTATGCGGGATTGTTATTCCAAGCTTAGTTACATTTACCGTTGGTGGAATTGTTGAACTTTATGAGACATGGGTATCTACAAGAGTCGCCTCTGTCTGATGTAGTGCGATAAGTTCACGGGAGGATGTTCTTAAATGGGCTCTACAGTATATAGGACACAGGAACCTGATTGTCTTTGAAATTCTTAAGAAGATTTCTTGGGGGTATTTGGTTAAACCCAGGAGCCAAATGCCAATTGAGAACTGTCTATGATTAGGTCCAATCTCATCACAACCGCATTGGTGTTAAAAATGGCAGTATCAGGTATTTGGGTAAATCGTCGCTCTTTGGTTCTATATTTCTTGCACTTTTTCTATAGCAGACATTTAAAAGGGAAAACAAGAAAGAGAGAGACCAAAAAGAAGCAGAAGAAGAAAAAGAAGAGGGGGGAGAAGAAAAAGAAGAAGAAGGAAACGGAAAAAAAACACACGATAGACTGACGGCATTCGGTTGGGAGACTAAGATTGTTTCCTGATTTCCCTACGTGTACTAGACGTGTTTTTCATCGTAAGGATAAATTATAAATAACTAAAAAGTAAAAAAAAAAAAAGAAGAAAAAAAGAGGGATGGCGTAAAGACAACCATGCATATAGATCACTTTTAAATAACTCTACAGGCGAATATAATTTTAATTTAGTTTTGTTTTTAATCATGAGTTTATGCCTTAACCGATTTTGGCTGAAGAGTTACGCCTGGTATTTTGCGAATAATTATTATTTATTTGTCGGCATACACATACCAAACACAACACAAGTAACATAAAATATACATGAAAATACCAATTGTTTACAGGAACTAAACAACGTTAACTCCTTGTTGCCCTTAGGCATTTAGCGCCCGATAAACTCAAGGTAATACAATTTGATTAAATTTAGAATACAAATTTAAGTCAAAAGACATACTTTTAGTATTCAGCGAACCATACGTGGTTTAGTTCACCCCCGCTCTCTTTCGGATAAACCAGAATGTCAAATTCCAACATTTTTGCATCGTACCCTAGGGTATACTTCATTTGATTTAATTGAACAGCGAACGAATAAAAAAAGAATTCACACGTACGGAGGATTACTGAAAGAAGACCTGAGATGACATGTACAATTTTAATTCCTATTCGCATGATTCGAGTCCCTTACTGACGGTCTTGGTAAGGAACAATGTTACAAGATAGCAAACAACATGCAAGCTCCTTCTGTGTCAGTTTACATTAACTAGATTGAAATTACTGAGGACATATATGCCGCAGAGCTCGTTTCCAAAAAAAGAAGGGGGAAAAAAAACCCACATTTTTGAAAATCAATCGTAGCAATTACAACCAATCCTGCCATCGATTTATTGTTGACGGAATAAAAAAGAAGAAAAAAAAGAGATGATCAAAATGCACATGTTTTACTTTTTTTCTTTCTGAGATTAGTCAAAAAACGAGGACAGAATAAATCTAATTTGGGTAAATCGCAAATGTCGTTACATGTAAGATATAAATAATTTAACGAATGTAAGTATAAACATTACATTGTCCTTAAATGTCAAATTATCAGTTACTTCGATCAAATTTAAGAAGAACCTAAAAACTCATCTTTGTAATGAAAATGTGCACAACGTTGTTTCTGCCCTATCATTGTATGATTTTTTAATTTTATTTTTAGTTACCGTGTTTTTGTTTTGTTCTAGCGCCGCGTGCAATTTTGTAGATTTGTGTGCTTTCTAAATTTTCATAATCATATATTTATTTTGAGATTGCTCACTTTGTCGTAAAACAAAATTATATAGTAAGTGAAAAGTAACTCAGAGAAATTCGGAGTGCTCCGATTATGCAGACAAAACATTAAAAGAAAATCGGCCGAGAGGAACGATTTTCCTCATTCTAAAATTCGTGTTTTCACAAATTTTAGGTGGGTAAATTCGAAGGTCTTCTTTATATGACAGATCTCTTGAATTACCTCTATAAACGCTTAACGGAAGTATTGTGAAATCAGCGGCGATTCCTTATTTAATAATTATTTTGTTAGGAATGGACAATCTGTAAGTACTTTTGAGGCTTCTATAGCAAAGAGTGTTTCTTAATATATGGACTACGCAAGCTTTTTTGTGCTTCCACCTGTTTATATAATAAGAGCTGCGCTTGATCTGAATGCGAGCTGCTAAATTAATTTTCAAATTATGGTGTGAATAATTTAATCAACAAGCGTTCCGAGATCATTCTATCAGATAAAGGCTTGCTCCTAATTCGTTTTCCCATCGATGCGATAAAAAAAAATATTCCCTCCACGACTACTACACAAGAAATCTGCAAAAAGAGAGACCTGAATTCGGCTCCAGAAACATGAAGATTCATATGAATTGTTGTCAACGTTGGTTTTGGAGAGGACGGGATTTTTTGGGCTGATTTGATTAGGGCAAAAGCATGTCATGGATTGATAAAAGTCGTAGCTCACGCCTAAATCTTTCCCTTTTCAGATTAACCGCTGACTGAAGATGTGATGGCGAATCGCAATCGAATCAAGAGAGTTTTTTTCTTTATCAATTCTGGAGGCAGGAAACGTTGGTCCATTCAAGGGAATCTCCTCTGATAACATAAGGTACGAGGCTCGTAAATTGAGTCAAACTTTACATAATAAATGATGTTCATATTAGAAAAAAAAAATAGTAAATAAAAGTGGAGGGGGGAGTAAAAAGAAAAAAAAAAAGAAAGAAAGAAAGAAAACAAGAGTCAGACAAAATTAACTTTTCCTTTCAAGTGGTGAGGGTACAGAGAATTAAATCTTGTTTGTCTGTTTTCACTAAATTAAAAAAAAAAAAAAAAAAAAAAAAATAGATAAAAAATTATCCTCCATGCCTTTGAAAGGAACATTATACCTTCACAAAGTTTGTGCTCCATTTTAATAATATGAAAGCACAGGCCCTACACCAACTCATACGGAAAGAGGAGGTATACGTTTTTTTTCTTTCTTTTTTTTCTTCTTTTTTTTCCCTCTTTCTTCTTTTTTGTTTTGTTTGCAAGAGTTTTGTACTTTTGGTTTTCTTTTTACTCTAACGATTGGACCTGTTGCAAAACGTTTACACAAACAAACAACAATAATATCACTGCAGATGTCAAAGTTGATATCATGTACGTGATTTTTCAGATGTTGCAGTTTGATGATCTATGTAGTACAGGATAGCCCGCGGCAGCTTGGGCCAAGTTTCCTTGTTCGTGGTTATCCAGAGATTACAGATAGCCTGCCCTACGTATTCTGTTTTATTCGCTGAAAGTCATTTTGTAAGCTTCTATTCGACGCCGAAAAAAAAAAAAAAAAAAAAAAAAAAAAGACCTCGTAGAGAAAAGTTTTAAATCAAGTTAAGGCTGTTACTAGGTATTTGAACCGACCCGGTTCGTGGGTGAAGAGGCTGACGTGAACACACATGTTGGTAGCACGGGCAGGCTTTTCACACTCCGGTAGTTCTTATAAAGCTGGCAAACAATTATGTTTAATTTCACCCTGATTATCTTTTTGATATCCTTGAACGTTTGGAAGAGAAATTTAAATGTTTATAAGCGGGTGATAGTATCCCGGATGCTGCGGCAGTACTACTACTTTCTAGCGCATATCTCACTAAAACACAAGAAGTCATGTTTTTTGCATCCTTCTATTTGGGGCTATTCCATGGCACTTGATTCCATTTCAGTTCAAAGGATGAATTATATGTATATGATATTTATTTATTTATTTATTTATTTACTTACTTACTTGTGTTTTTACTCATCCTTATTTTTCACTGCCCTTTTGTGAGCTTTTTTATTTTAGGCAAACGGGGGCGCTCTTTACAGTCGGTGAACCTCTCCACGTGGCATGCATGATACGATTCACATCGTATCGTTTCGATATGTTATCGACTCAATGTTCACACTCATTTTTAGGGGACTCCGCACTTTTACAATACTGCAGTCATAGTAAAGTGAAGTGCGCCCTCTTCTTCAACGTCAAATCAAAATCAAAGGTATGATTTTCATCGGAGGGACAATCGTTACACCATGACAAATTAATTTTCACAGAGGCATAGGCTTGACTTTGTTATTTTTTTCCCCTGAAACCTCTCAGTATTTATCTCCCAACAAACTACTAGAAATCTATTTGGAAAAGAAATACAATGTTCATTGCAAAATATGAAGTGCACAATCCACAAAGCTTACAAACGGCGCTAAGACATTGACCAAGAGGGCGCTAGAGTACTAAGTGCGTCTCACAATCTGAGTTCTCTGATGCGGGCAAATAGTTTTCTTGTTTAGGTCTGAGCCAGTGTTTTCCTAAGTCCCGTGGGAAAAGAAAAAAACACTGACAGGGTAGTAAGGAAAGTAAACCAACAAACAGAGTTGTCTATTATCTTATTCATGACTTGCCTGATCGGACGTTGATGTTTGGTGTTTTTCTTCTCGTACTAATTTGGGTCTTTTCCAAACCTCCGTCTCCAGCTCCGGGCTCCGTTTGATGTTGGGTACTCCGTGCAAAATGTACACTGCTCCAAAAGTGATGGCGAATCCCAAGCCGGAGCCGGGACCCAAACCGAGGTCTGGAAAAGGCCCCGAATGTTCTTATAGTTACTGTTTGGTTTGTTATTGGTCAGTGTGTCCAGAGTCTCCATCTTTATAAGGAGGTAATGGTTGATTTATGTAACATGGATAAAACAAAACATTTCAAAAACAGATACATATTAGTATAAAAATAATTAGTATAAAATGAAATGAAGTAGTAAAACTTATAATGATTAAAGGTGTTTTAATTAAATTGTAAATGGATACTTTTCTGTAGTCCAGTTATGTTTTGAGATACGGTTAAGAAGAACAAAAAAAAACAACAACAAACAAACAAAGAAACAACCCAACAAACCAACAAAACCTCTTTAATCCTCTAGTCCCTGCACCGCCTGAGGCTGCTGGACAGACCGAGGTAGGATAGTTTGCAAGACCCTTGATGTAAATTAACAGAATCGTAGTTTAAAATCGATTATTACTACGTCATGCATTATTCATGATCGAGGGCCGAATTCTCACTGGTCCATTCGGCATCAAGTGCCAGATGCTATTTTTGCTGTTTACCAAGCGCACGTGCCAGTATTCACACATAATAATGGTAAAATGCACATACGTAGTAGACTGTCGCATGTGTAGTAGTCTACTACGCATGCCCTTTACGAAGCACTTGCGGAACTGCCCCAGCTACGTACACATGGAAATGTGACGGAACACGTGATGCCGCTGCAAAGAGTGGGTATAGTAAAACAAACACAACATGGTTTATTTCGGGTGGGCAGTAGATAGTAGCTCCCCTCGGTATTGGAAGTTTGCAAAGTCAACTTCCAACACCTCGGGGGAGCTAATATCGACTGTCCACCCACAAACCATGTTGTACTTGTACGCTGATTTGAATACTTCTCATCTGTTTCGACAATATCGCCATAACAAAAAGGGAACAGTAACTGCCTCTCACTAACGGCTACCGGTAATTATTGTGTTAAAAATATTGCATGGGGTTAAAAATGAACACACTTGTTTTTAAATGCTTTACTTGGAATAATTGCTGCTTTAATTGCTGTAGGCATCAATTCTTGTTTATATCATCATGGAGAATGAAAAATTAATTATGTCATGTAATATTAAGGGTTGGATGTTTCAATGCATAATGTGGTCAGCAGAAACATCGAGCACAAAATACCACTCGTTTGCTCTAGTGCTATTAGCAAGTGAAATCTCCGCGCATCGTCACAGCAATTAGAAGTGGTAACCTTGAGGTGAGCAAACAACTAACCCACCCGTAACAGGTTTGACTTTATTGTCAAATGTTAAACTGATACATTCGAGTTGCTTAACAGCATTCTAGAACTAAAATACTATCGTGTACAAATCACCAGGATGGTTAGCAGCCCCTTGACACTTTGCTTGCTACTGACGATAGCAGTTTACCTTGATGAACTACCTGGATTGCACGTAGTGGCAACTCACGACCGTAGAGCCACTGGTAAACGACCGGTCTACATCGGAGCGTTTGTCCCGCTCCATGATCATCCAGAATTACGATTATTTCCCGAGATGCTTCAAGTTGCTGTCGACCACGTCAATAATTTGACAGGGATCTTGGATGATTTTGAGCTGAGGCTGAGATGGAACTGGACCGAGGTAAGGATATCACTGATTATTATTGTTATTATTATTATTATTATTATCATTATTATTTTAAATTTATTATATCTTTTTTGTACGTCAATTAATACTGTCGAAGTGGGTTTTTTTTAAGTTCAACTTTATTAGAATAATTTCATACACGAACTGTATCACTTCATTTTATTACCACTTTCCATAACGTGATTTACTAAATATAAAATTAGATTTACGATCGTAGTATTACTTCATGTTAGAAATAAGCTTCCTGCACGATTCATTACCATGGAAACTGTCAATGATGAAACACATCAATCTGTATCTTGGCTATTAAAGTAATATTTGAAACCTTGCATAGAGGGATAACATCTATAGTTGAGGTTTGCGGACACACCACGTACCTAAAAATCTTTCTGAGTTGTGGTGGTTCTGAAAAGAACCGTGTGGTTTACAAAATGTGACGCTTCGATCAGTATTCTCTAATCGTCTTCAGGATAAATTGAAGCTCGGAGACGATAAGAGCATACTGTTCGAACAGTTTTGGTTTTGTCTCTATCACAACGGATGGAGAGAGTGTTATGGTGTCTCTTTTTTATGTACATGGTGGTTTTTTTTTTGGTGTGCCTAACAGCTTAATGGAAATTTAATGAACTAACCATAATTTTGTGTACATCAAGGCAAACAAAATCCGGGGCCCCTAATTCGAGCGGAAGTACATGGCCAGTGAAGATTGGCAACCTTGTATTGCGGCAGGGATGTCATACCAATGTAAAGCGCATTGAGACGTTATTGTGAAATGCGCTATACATACGAACTGATTATTACTATTATTATTATTATTATTTTATTGAGCGTGTGCAAAAAAAATATTTCAATTTAAATTCAGAAGTGTTGAGATTTTTAATATCATTTCCTTTCTACAGTCGGAGCCTGGAAGAGCTCTGCGGATTGTAAATGAGTTTATCCAGGAAGGTCCGCCAGTTGTTATGGCATGGGGACCAATATTCTCAAAGGTTGCTGTCTTCGTCAACGAAGTGATGCCACGTTATGATATCGTCCAGGTAAGATATTAACTTTACAACTAAATACACCGGTGGTAACAACTTTAAAGGCATTGCATACGTTTGGTAATGACTCTGAAAATTGTTTGCAATAAAAACTTACTTGGTAAGGAGTACAGCAGCTTTGGATAGTATAATGCATTTTGAAAAAAAGGTTTCACTTCGAAGTACTGCAGTTATGGAAAAATATATCACTTTTTATCCCCCAAAAACTTGAATCTGAGAAGCGTTTTGGCCGTAACGCTTCTCAGAATGTGTAATCCAATGAAGGATACTTCGTCTGCGTGAACGCCACCGCTCCAGATTTTTGGCGATATCTCAAAAACGCTGCCACCTTTTGAAATGAAATTTACACAGGTTAGTTGTATGGTATATATCTACAATTATATAGCATTAAGGCAAACGTACGGTTCCAAAAACCAAAGGTATACTTTGCCTTTTTAATAAGGATCTAAATTTAAATATATCAAAACAAAAAACAAATGAAAAGACGTGTCCGGTACGGTACCTGGTACCGGCCACCTAAAAAAACAAAAAAAAATAAAAAATACAATACAATACAATACAAAAATAAAAATAAAAAAAATAAAAAAACGAAAAGTGATGTTAAAGAATTTTGTTTAACCTCGATGGTAAAGATTATGGGAAGTGTTGTTTTTAGTGTGACTTATTTTTGATCAATGTTTAACATGATGTGATAAATCTGGATAATGTTCATTCGAATTTGTAAGACTTTTCCAAATTCTGACTCAACAATCGTTCATGGCTGTGTCTTTCAGGTAACTACAGCCGCGTCCACCACTCTCAAGGATCGCTCCCGTTACCCGTTAACTCTTCAAGTTGATGGTGATGAGAATCACTTAAATCCGGCAAGGGTGGAGTTTGTCAAACGCATGGGTTGGCAGAGAGTCGCTATTATCTTTGAAGACAACCAGTATTTCCGGAAGGTAAGAAGAAAAAATCATCTTGTCCTTAACTGTTTACATAACGATTTAGCCGAATTTGGTCGTATATATATGTATTTTTTTTCTTCTCCAATTCCCCCCCCCCCCTTTAAAGGCATTGCATACGTTTGGTAATGACTCTGAAAATTTTTGGCAATAAAAACTTACTTGGTAAGAAGTACAGCAGCTTTGGATAGTATAATGCATTTTGAGAAACGTTTCACTTCGAAGTACTGCAGTTATGGAGAAATATATCACTTTTTATCACCCAAAAATTTGAATCTGAGAAGCGTTATGGCCGTAACGCTTCTCAGAATGTGTATTCCAATGACGGATACTTCTTCTGCGTGAACACAACCGCTCCAGATTTTTGGTGATATCTCAAAAACGCTGCCACCTTTTGAAATGAAATTTACACAGGTTAGTTTTATGGTATATTATATCTACAATTATATAGCATTAAGGCAAACGTACGGTTCAAAAAACCAAAGGTATACTTTGCCTTTAAACAGAAAATGATTGTCATTTTTAAAAACAAAACCCAGTTCTTAAAAAGACAATTTTAAACAAGACTGATAACGTAAGTCTTTGTTTGAATGAACAAATATTTACAAATGCTGTACAATCCGATCCCTATCTTGTTACACTTTAAAACCAAACGTCAATTTAGTTTGTTTAGTACATACTGTACGTCTAGGAACGTCAAACAGTCGAGGCAACGTAATTACAAATACCTGATTGATTTGGTATTCCGGATGTTGCATGCATACTGCATAATGAACCACAACCTTGTTAATATTTGTCTTTAATTAAAAAAAAAAAAAAAAAAAAATGGTTACAAATAATTTTCTCCATTTGACATTTAAGTAGGCGTTGACAAATATTACTGAAATGAATTTTTGAATTATGTTAACATCTTGACATAGTGGTGTGCCGGTAACCAGGGAGTCCCCACCACATTTTCGGATAACTGAACAATTTATTGTGCTTCTTTGAAGCATTATTTGTTTACTCTCAGACCTCTCCCTCTCTCATTCTTTCAAAAGTTGCCATGACCCTTTTACATTTGCTTTTTTTTAAAGGGAAAACCATGAACTTGTAGACCGCGCTCAAAAATAACAGAGAGGAAATTATGCCTCTTTTTTACGTTCTCCAAGTATTTGACAGCCCGATTTCAGTCCCACCGTCATTCAACCTCGACAATATTTTCAGACATTCTCTCATGTGAGGGAAAGCGATGAAAATTAACGGTGCATGTTCAGAAGGTACCAGCCTGAAAATAAATGTCACGATTGACAATCAGTATACACAGACATGTGGCCAGAAGCCGTGAAATTCAAAGTGTTTGAAGTTTACCGCAGCCTGTCAGTCAACACACTTTATTGGATATTCATAACCAATTGCCTCACTGTGTCATATCATGGTGAAGAGTTATAGATGCCAATAGTGGTGATGGGTCCTCCTGGTGGGGGGGGGGGGGGGTGGGGGGGCACGGATCAATTAGAGGCGCGTACCCCCTCCACCGTGCCAAGCCCCCACCCCCACCCCCAGTTGTGTTATTTTAATCAACCAATACCTTGCTCTGTATCCTTTTATTTTATTTAATGCATTTTTTGTATTATTATTTATATATATATGTATACATTTAAATATGTTTTTTCATATTGAAGAACATGGACAATCTTGCGACGTTGTTGGAAGAAAATGACATAACCATACTCACAATGGAAGCAGTAAAGGAGGCTGAGAATTCAGATGAACAGCTGAAGAGTCTCAAGGTGGGCCATACAAAAATTAGAAGTAATCCGAGCCGCTTTGTTGAGTTTTGTAGGAAATGTAATTGATTTTAGCGTACCCATTCATTTGAAACCCCTCGGTGGAATATCAACTATTGTACCGTACTTCATTGCTAACAATACAAGTTTGATATTATCAAGTTAGTGCATGCAAGATCTGGGTCAGTAATTTCCAAGTAGACCTTTTATTTTGACGTCATCCCGCCGCCATCTTAGAGGTAAACCTATAATGGAAACAACAATCGCTCCTCGTCCGTAACACAATATACAATTTAATCTTTATTTTTCTCCCAGAGACATGACGCAAGGGTGATCTTTTTTGGATTTTACCCGGAGCCGGCCACAATGATATTTTGTAAGGTAAGATCGGCCGTGTTTCGTTACATACATTAATATCCTTATTTTTGGTACAATATAATCACAGTCATCAAGACACATCACAGTTTGACAAAGACATCATCCTTTTTGATTCGACCGCAAGCGCGCGCGTGTGCAGTTTCTGGGTGAGAGTTCATCTTTCCATGCACAGCCAAAAACCTGCCTGTATCATGACAACCCAGTCCCTTTAAAGGCTTGACATAAACAAATCACATATAGGTCCCTTGTTTGGAATAAATAGATTGTATTTGTATGTTATGGTGTATACAGAAGTTGCATAGATTGGTTCAGACAGCGAAGACCCGCTCATGCTAAACCAGAGCTGTACAACAAACTTGGAGGAAGAAGAAGGGAGGGGGGAACCAGTATATTAACCTCTATCCAATTATTTGATTGGCCTGTACTTCGATCGACTTCTCATTTGCACAAAAACCATTACCGAAGCAATTTAAACTCATTAAACTAATTTTGTCTACGTGGCTGAATGAAAGAAAAACACAAAGCAATTTATGTTAACCGCATGTTTTGTTTAGAGCGGGCTCATCCAAACGAACATTGCAATTGTCATGAGAAACAGTTTATTAAGGAACAGACTTCATTGGTCGTTTTCAAATTAATCTAACGAGGGGCGTGTCCTTGAAAACTTGCCACAAGCAATGAAAAACATAAAGGCACTCCCCTGGGAAAGAACAACCATGTCATACGTCATGATATCATAAGCTATAGACCATTTCACGCATCATAGAAGGGGTGTCAATCAACTTGGGTCGCCGACTTTGATCAGAGGGGTTCGCAAAACAAATCTGCTTGCTACCATTTCTCCCATTGGCCTGTGCACAAAAAACCCATTAGCATCTGTTGTGTACACCATTTTGCAAGCGACCTTGCTGAGTCTCAGGCCCACACAAAATTAAATGGAACCATCTATTGAGTCAATGGGCTGTATACAGTAGAGGGTCTCTTTTGATCTCTTGCCGTCAGTTTAGCGCCAGGTCTACTGCCAAGTAGGCACCGAACTGACTGGCAACAATTTCGTTGACACGCCCTGCGGAAAACAAATATTTACAAAGGTCCCTCGTTTGAGGGTAATACATTTCAACTATACATAATCAGGAAGCGCCAGTCGATCATGCTTTTGTCAAACAATTTTTTATATTCGCTGTATCAACTTCACTTCCCCCATTTTTCCCAGTTGTGTTTAGGAATGAATTTATTGTCATTATGTCTTTTTCAATACGTCATCCAACTACAAACCTGTAAAAATGTCACCAGTTTTCAGGTGGCCATCTTTGATGGAAACATTATCTTCAGGGATTTTGTGGAATTTTTGTTTATTTTATTTTTATTATATATTTTTTTTTCAAATCGAAGTGTTTGTGGACATTTGCTCATGACAGAATATCAGACGGAACTATTAGCATAAAGTAAGTTTGCAGAATAATCAGGCGTTATGATATGATTTGTCACGAATCTTCAACTTGATAAGTCGCTTGATGGTAAAGTTGAATAGTCAGTGATGTTAAAGCTCCTCAGGGCTGTTTGGTTCAGATTCTTCCAAAAGCACCAAAATTGGCTGAGATGTCGTCGATACCATACTTGTTCAAATTTTGACGGACGACCCACGGGCGGTCATATTGGCAAAATCCAGTCACGGTTAAAAACGTAAAAAGAGCTTAAATAATAAATTCTACCACTTTTTAGGGGTTTGCGGGGTTGGGGAGCTTGATTTTGGTGTTATTTGAATGATTTGAGGTCAAAGTTACAGTAAATATCTTTTGTCAAACTATTTTCTCACTAGATGTTTAGAGCAGAGCTTTACGGCTCAAAGTATGTCTGGCTCTTACCAGGCTGGTACAGTGATGAGTGGTGGACGCAGTACCCTGACGTACCATGTTCTCATGCTGAACTGCACACCGCATTAAATCTCTACATTGGATTTGACTGGGACCTGACATTAAAAGACTTGTCTCTAATGGATTTTAATGGAATTGTAAGTCTCTTTTCTGTCATAGTTTTGACAAGTAAAAGTAGTTATTGCAAAAAAAAATGGCTAAGTCAATAATGCAATGATTTTTGCGGCTTCGTTTTGTTAACAACAAATAGCCAAATGGACCTACGGGCAACTCAAATTCTTAAAAATCAATCACGTCAAAGTAAAATAGCAACTTTTTTGTTTTGTTTTGTTATGCGACCCAACTTTCACCCCTCTTATTACTGTATTGTTTTGACACCAAAAATCGCTGGTGAACCCATTCTTTTACCACTCAAGCGTTGGGCACACTCTCTTACTCAACAGAAAGCTTGTTTTCGAAGGCATCCATTGACACATTTAAGATGTTGTTTTGCTAACAGGTAATCAGAATGTCTTATTTGTTAATTGCTTTCACATAATTTTAAAATCATTGAGACCGGCCAAAGAATGGTTAAGTTCCTTGTCTTTGTTTCCTTAGTTCTCTTTGTTAACTCAAACACTTTTTACACAACCATACTCCTGTGTCTGGGACATAGCACCCTTGTTTATTTTACAATAATCGGAAAGACCCGATCTTTCTCTTTCCAACCATATTAAGCTCTAGTATGGAGGGTGAACATGCACAACAAAACATTATATTATAACAATTGGCCGTTATGGTCTGGCTTGAGTGCTTTTTGTGAGTAATCTTGGGCGACAAAAGTTGCCAATGGTTAAGAAGTGGCGTGTAAGTGCGGTCGACAAAAGTCGAATATGACAAGGAAAATAAATTCTAAAATGTTGAAGCGCAAAGTATGAAGTCCATTAAAGCAGGGTTTGGGGACGGTAGGTGGCGGCCTACTGACCAGCAAATATCATCGCTATGGGATATGTATGGATGCCCAGAACACGTAAGCAATGAGGGCATAGCTGTGTGTGTTAGAATAGCGTTGCGACAAACTGGGTGCCAGTCTACACTGCACATTTGGATGTGCTACATTTAGACCGACATGGCGTCAAGGAACCACGTGACAAAAGAATTCTGGTCCCTCTGTGTCGCAGCTAGGAATTGGGGAGCAATCTGGCGTCACCAAGTGTGTGCTGCCACCTAGCGTCTCAAATTAATTTGAACTCGACGTTTCGGGCATTATGTTTTCTATGGTCTTCATAAATTAGAGACGACCTCCCCAACAACCACCCTTGCTCCTATTATTTATCTTCGTTTGCGTGTGTTCTTTTCAGAAATCATATCCGGAACAAATGGAATACTTGACAAATCTTACATTCCACTATACCGGTGGATACGATTGCCTGATCACCATGGCATTAGCTCTGAATTCCTCAATACCTGATCTACAAAGGATCAAACCTCCAAGGCGACTGGACGAGTTTATGTACGGAGATGCAGAAATGGCGGCGGTGATTTTCAATCACACTTATCGGACAAAGTTTGTGGGTGTTACGGTAAGTTTAAACAACATGATTCACCTTTACTATGAGATGTCTTTAGATTGACCTTAATTTTATATTATACCTTACACACAGATCCTTGTCATTTGAATGGTGGAACACGCGTCACGTGTCAGCCATTATGTTGCCAGGTGTTTACTGTTGTTACACGTTGTTTTTTGTTTGTTTGTTGGTTGGTTGGTTGGTTGGCTGGTTGGTTGGCTGGCTGGCTGGCTGGCTGGCTGGTTGGTTGGTTGGCTGGCTGGTTGGTTGGTTGGTTGGTTGGTTGGTTGGTTGGTTGGTTGGTTGGTTGGTTGGTTGGTTGGTTGGTTGGTTGGTTGGTTGGTTGGTTGGTTGGTTGGTTGGTTGGTTGAGCGGAAAGCTTTAGAAAGTTTCGAAGTTGGAAAACTACTGAGGCACTCGGCCTTTTCGGCAAAAATTAACCCATAATAACAAATATTGTACTCTGTATTTCCCATGTTCACAGGGTTCGGTTGAGTTCACGGAAGACTTCGGGCGTAAAGCTGGTGTAATACTTGTAGAGCAGTTGAGAGGTTTGTGACGTCATTATGTTAAACGAAGACCGAACTAAAAAAAAAAGGTGAAACAGTTGCAATTACAATTCTATTATTTTTAGCTTTACAACAACAATAGTTGACCTCAGTTCTGGTTTCTACAGGTGACCATGTAGTTAAAATAGCTGAACACCACACCAGCGGTCAGTATATCATGGTTACAAATACATCAATCGAGTGGAGAGGTGAGTCACACAGTTTAAAGCAAAAGTGACGCCATGTTGATGTCATCTGGTTTTGGGAAGTGTTCTAGAATATTGATTCGAAAAAACAACAATACCACTCTTTTAAATAGCAACCATTCAAGATCTTAGGCAATGATCAACCTTTTTAAAGGTGTACACTTTAGTAAGGAAAGCACTAAGTCACAAACAAGTTCATGATTATTATTTAATAACTGATTTCCAATCGGTCCACAGGATCAAGAAAACCAGTTGATGGCAAGAGCGAGACGCAAGAGTTTCTGAGTATTTCCCACCCTCATAAGGCCATCATTTTCATCTTCGCTGGGCTCGGAGTTCTGATTGCTTTTGTTTTTCTCATACTGAATATCTATTTCCGGAATGAGAGGTTTGAAAATCTTGTCAAGTTTTAGATTGAAATCACTCCCAACCAATGGGAGACTTTTGAACGCTAGGTGGCAGCAGACTTACCAGGTAAACTTCCATTGATTTCGTAGTTCTGATGATGCGCACATTTCACATGAACAGTGGATATACCTGATCAGTCTGCTGCCATATAGTGTCCTGTGGCCTCAAAAGTATCCCCTTAGGACAAGCATTCTCTCTATCTGCAATGATTGAGAACAGTTTTGAACTAACCGTTAACACACTTAGGAAGAGATATTGTACACAGTGTTGGTAGAACCTTGGTTGGAATATCGGCTTGGTGTGTTTACGTCAAACGAAAGGTTGGTCCTTTGTAAAATGACATCAATCTTAAATCATTATTAAGGGCCATCAAGATCTCCAGTCCTCAGATCAACAACCTGATTGTTTGTGGCTGCCTCCTCCTCTACTCCTCCGTCTTCGTCACTGGGATGGACACATCTGGCTTATCTGATACCTACTTCATCATCCTATGCTATGTAAGAACAATGTATATCTCTTGAAAAAGTTAACTCTACATTTAGAAGCTTAACGTAAATAAAGGTATTTCACATCTTTGAGTGCTGGAAGTACAAACTTATTTCCCTCATAATAGTTTTTTTTAATCTACCACACCACCGAACTAAACCGCAATTCATCAATTCTGAGATATTTCTGTGTTTAAGTGAAAAATGCACCAAATATTGTTTCGTCAGTTATTCTGCGTCTAATTAATTATGTGGCAATCCAATTACGCTATTGTACTTTTTGTCGAATGGAATGTTGATTGTTTTTTTTTTTAAGTTGAATTTGACAGTTAAGACCTTATGCAATGACGTCAACCCAAACCCCAACCCTAATCTCTAAGATGGTGTACATAATGTCTATTGCAGATGGAAAATATTCTCTGACATGAACTTCGAAATCTTTTAGCTTTCAGAGTGAAGCCAATCGATAAATAAAACTCGTTGTCTTTAAATTAACAAATAAGAACCACTTCCCTGTTGTATTTACAGGCGAAGATACTGCTAACATGTGTGGGGATGTCCATGTCATTTGGGTCTCTGCTGGTCAAGACGTATCGAATCTTCGCAATCTTCAAGATAGCAGTGGCGAAGTTCAAGAAAATCGTGAGTAAAACATGACATTTGAGAATCCAGATAGTGTGCAAATTTGTCAACCAAAATAACCAAAGAGTTTGTCGTGCTCCTTTTTTTTTTACCAAATCAAGAAATGTTCAATATACCATATTGAAACCGGATTTTTTGGTTGCTCAAAGTTCAATATTTGTGGTTTAAATTAAATTGAACAGATACGGTGTCAAAGTATGTAAGTAAAATTATAAACACAAAACAAAATAAAAAACTACAAAACGAAAGAGTGTAAAGAAAATGTTAATATAAAAATAAAACAAAAACGCAAACTACAAAATGAAAGAATGTAATGAAAAAAATAATATAAACACAAAACAAAATGAAAACTACAATTTGTGCAATGACTATGTGCAGAAGAAGAAGGAAAACTTATATGTTTCTTACTATTTTTCAGGACTTGCCTGATCGGAAGTTGATGTCTTTTGTGTTTCTTTTGGTATTGCTGGATATTATTTTAGTGACTATGTGGTCTGTTATCGGTCAAGCATTCGCCCAGAATGTCCTTCTGGATAAAGAGGTAAAGTATAATGTTTGTAAACAAAGAACACTGTTGTTTTAAAGACATATAAATAATATTAACTAGCTGAAAAATTAATGGTATTATTTGCCAACCGATTCGATAAGCCATCGTCACTTATAAGCGAGCCGCCAAGCATGACCGCCTCGCTACAAAACTCCCATGATAATATTATGGTATCACAACAGAGCACCCACTCTAATAACCGAGGCGGATTTTATAATAGAACGGTTTATTAGAAGGGTATGGGGAGCGTCATCATGATACTTAACCGCCTCGCTTATAAGCTACGGTGGCTGGTCGGATTAGGTACATTGCACCTTTATGCCACTTATTTTACTATTGTTAATGACGCCAGTCATTTTGTTTGAGACTAAGTTTGAAAAAAACAAAACAAAAACTACATGTTTTCCTTGCCTACGAAAGACAAACATTATTTTACTTATTATCTGGTTGGATGTATATTTTGTTTTCAACCCTACACCTAGTCTGCTGAAGACTAGCAAGTAATACTGGTAGAAACGTCGAGATCTACAATACCCATTGTTCTCATACATCCTCTCTTCCTTTCCGAACTGCAGACGGCTTAAAGCCGTACCTTCATCAGACACGAATTATTTCATGTTTATTTCTTGTAGTTGATTGATCCGATAAGTGAAGTATACGTCGTCCCAATACTTCGCCAATGTGGATACAAGTACGGTCAAATCTTCACCAGCGCCCTCTATAGTTTTAAAGGAATCGTTCTTTTGTTTGGCGTGTTTCTTGCATGGGAGACTAGAAAAGTGAACATTAAAGGTCTCAATGACAGTGAGTATGATCAATATAATCTAACCTAAATGGATTTATTACTCACATCTCTGAAAAGACGAGAAAAGTAATAACAACAATGATCTTTCTTTTTCTGACCTGGACCCTGTTTGTTGTCTCTTGCTGACCATCGGTGTCTGAATAATTAAGTTGGAAACCGTTATGATTATGAACGAATCATTAAATTGATTTCATACTTATAGGTAAATACATCGCTCTGTCCATCTTCATCGTCGGTGTAACCGTCGCCCTCGCCATACCAACCCTGCAAGTGTTTACCAACGACATTGACCTGCATTTCTGTGTCTACGGAGTTGCTGTGATCTTTGCTAATACTACGGTGTTGTGTTTGGTGTTCGTACCCAAGGTAAAATAATTACCCATCTTCCATGCCAGTGGCGCATCCCCAGAGGGGGTGGGGCTAATCACGGACCTTATATAAAAACAAACAAATATATACATATATAATTGAAGGGTGAAACCTTCCCACAAGTACAAAGTGTACAAAACTCAATGACAGAAATCAGTCTCTTACATTATATACAAGTTGTGTTGTACGATTTGATCACTTTTTCGATATGACGATAGAGGATACGTCCCATGAACGCACCCAGCTTTTATTTTATTGAACTTGTTTGTTTTGTGTGTGTGGATATTTAGATACAAAATTACAACCTTCCCAGGAATAAAAGTTTAATAAACAAATTGAACACTCAAGTTCACTACTTTTCTATCACGTGACATAACGGACGGTTATTTTTTGATTCTATAGTTTCGTTTGTTCCACGAGACACGCAGAATGATTCTGCAGACCAGCATGATGGCTATGACCAACCGCACTGGCACATCTGAATCGTTCACCTCGACCAGAAACAGATTGACTGATCTCCATGCCACCCTGGAAAAGGTACATATTTGATTTTGTCTTTTGGATCAAAGTTTTTAACAAATAACCATTTTTGTACTATCAATTAACTAGATTTATTTCTGTACATTACGATGAAAGCAAGTGGTTAACATTGGTGATTGTTGAAGACCAGTATCCGCACCTTGTGTGACCCAACATATGCATGAAAGAACAAGCCAAGCGGTCGTTGGAGTCACGAGAAAATAATGAAACAACAGCCTTGTGTTTCCAAATGTCGGGTTTTGGACTCGCGAGCAAAAAGAAATTGTCTGACTCATTTCTCAAAAACTACAGCATTTCAGGCAAACAAAATACAAAGGACGTTTTCCAACATGACCAACTTTATACCATGTATGTTATGTGCAAATCTATATGAACATTTAATATTTTCAATTTTACAAATGTTATGTATTCCCTTTAAAGCCCCAGCTCAACATTGGTGAGAAGAAAAAACATAAATATTCACATTTACATATACCTTATGGTATACAGATGATGATAGAAAGGTTGCCTTGAGATATTTCTGCCTGAAGCGTTATCGTTTTTAAATATTCAATGAAATAAGATCCAACATTAGTTTTCGTCTCAGTGAGACGAAAACTCTGCCTATAGGTGTGCATACAGACATGCAGGATGCATTGTCACCGTTTTCCTGGAAATGAAACAACGAAATAAGCTGACATTTTCACAGGTTGGTTTTATTACAAATATCTTGATTGTGCAAGGAACGGAATCATTACAGTCATTTAACTGAGGCTTGCTTCAAGAACGAATAGACGACTAACTGTAACTACGGTGACGCATCGCGACGGTTCCCAGAGAACTTTCTTGATATTAAGTGGCCCGTTGTTCATTTTTAATTTCTTTTGCAGAAAGTATCAATTCTAAAAGAAATGGTCACCGTTTATCGAGGATGTTCTGAAAATATCCGTAAACCAACAGGCTACTAGATGGTATAAAAGCGGTAGTGGGTGACACATACACCAGTTAGATTATATGAAATTTGTTTTTAACTGTCGCTGTAGAGTGTTGTCAAATATTTACCAACAATGTTTGTTTGTTCATTCAAACATCTTGCATAAAAGTAGTTTTACAGAAAATGCTCACTGTTAGAAAATATTAAATCAGTAACTGTTATGTAAGGAAAACTAATGAGACATGAAAGAATGTAAACTTTGTTTCATTGTTAGACAACACTTAGATAAATTAATTCCTTGATTGAACTGTTGAATACTGAAATAAAAATCACGCAGAATTTGCATATTGGTTTAAATTAGTCAATACTGCTAGACCCAAAAAGTTGTCACATTTATATAAATATATCGTATAGTTTAAGTCATGGTGGGGATTTTAATTGAGCTTGTGTTATCTCTGATAAAACAGGGAAGCCATTACTTGATCAATGGTGTTATGGGTAATCTTTGTCGATTGCTCATTTCAGTTTAATGATTTACTTCAGTTGACATCTAATAAAACTGTCAAGCCTTCAAATTGCTGGTTGTCTTGGGAGTGTTGTAAAAACAAAGTGTAACGTTTCTCACTATCATAATTTACTATGTCACATAACTTTGCCGTCAGCGGCCCTGTAAATGTAGCCTGGGTCTTAAATGCAAACAAACCGTTTCTGTAACTCAGGCCAAAAAAAGTAGCACAAACTGTTTACCTACATGTAACTCAGGACAAGAAAGCAGCCCAAAACCGGTGACCAATGTAGTTTAGGCCTAAATGTAGCCCGAATCGTTTACCCACATCTAACTCAGGCCTAAATGTAGCCCAAACTATTTACCAAATCTATCTCATGTCTAAATGTAGCCCAATCCCTTTAGCTTTATGTAGCCCAAACCGTTTACCCACATCTAGCTCAAGTCTAAATGTAGCTCAAACCGTTTACCTACATCTATATCATGTCTAAATGTAGCCCAAACCGTTTACCAACATCATGTCTAAATGTAGCCCAAACCCTTTAGCTTTATGGAGTTCAGATCTAGCATAGGCCAACCCTGTACATAAAAAGTAGCCCCGTCTGGGCAACATTAGTGTGCACGATTGGGGCTCAATTTAATGGCCGCTCAGTAAACCTGGATAAACAAAACAATTCAAAGACAGATGCATATTATTAATTACTAGGCCTATATGCTTTCATTTCGCTGCATTTTTTATGATTAAAAAGTGTGTTAAATGATAAATAAATACTTTTCTGTAGTCCAGTTGTGAAGTCAAAAAGGTAAATCTCGTTCATCATAAAGATACTGAAAACTGATGTTTCGGGATTAACTACCCGAAACATCAGTTTTCAGTATCTTTATGATGAACGAGATTTACCTTTGTGACTTCAAATGAGTTTGGTGTCGAAAAGAGCTAGTATGTCGTTACTATACATAGCCTTTAAAAAGATTAGTGAGCAACAACCACAATCAATGTTTTCCTTGGTTGTTAACTTTTAAGCCAGCCCACTCAACATTTTTACGATGACATCAACCTGCATTTCGCAGTGGCACATAGATGTGTGTGTCTGTGGTGGTGGTGGTGGTAGGGGGGGGGGGGTGGAGGTTTAATAAAATGAAGACCGATTATACTGAAATATAATCTCGCAAAAAGCAACCTAAAGTCTTTTGTGCTTGATTTGATATCGATTTTCAAAGAATTATAAATTTAATGCTTACAAATAGTGTAACTCGACACCTGATGACGTAATCATGGCGTCTCAACTTTCTCAGCATCTACAAGTTTCTAAGCATCTACAAGTCATAGTCTAACTATAAGTAAAGTTTCAACAAATAAATTTCCTTGTTTGTTACAGTCATTCTTAGACCAATCTTTACATACAACGCGTTGAAATATTATGATGAACTTTTACTTTTAATGCGAAGCGCGGCTTCCGGTTTGAACATCAAATGAGTGCTGATTTTTGTATGTACAGATCGCATTCTATCTACGGCTGTTTTATTGTCATCCACTAGCATGAGATTTTTTTATTTTATTTTTTAAACCCGAGTGCTGTTCCTGCCTAGAGGTTGACAGTGCGCTTTGGTGTGCTTTGAGGATGTTTTGTAACAATTTTCCAGTATTTTACCTTTAAGTTTATTGATAACTAAATTTTCAACGCCCCGATGTACCATTGCTTAAGAGATACAATACATCAGAAATTAGGACAAAAAATTGCCTGAAATTGTTTGTTGATTTGTTTTTGAGAGGACAGTTTTACAATTAAAGGTAATTTTAACGTTGTTTCTACATTAACTTTTATTTGACACTATCACAAAAATCACTTATTCTAACACACATTTTTGCTCTTCTACAGAAGTACAACTCCCCCCTCCAAAATAATAATAATAATAATAATAATATTGAACATTTATACCGCGCCATGTCTGTCAGAATTGACACTCCTGGCGCATACACAGTATTTATCTTGCAAGGTATTCAGAGTTATGTAGTATGAGACATGTTCCTTTAGCACCATGTAACGGTTTACAAGGTGCTGTGGCGCAATCTGCTGCCGATCAAACCAGGAACACCGGGGCGAACCCCTTCTCTTTTCGATAAGTGCACTGGGTTCTTTTACGTGCATTCACAACACACGGGACCTACGGCTTTATGTCCCATCCGAAGGACGCAGCAATAATGGTTAAGTGTCTTGCTTAAGGACACAAGTGTCACGACCGGGATTCGAACCCACACCCTGCTGATCAGAGACACCAGAGCTTGAGTCCGGTGTTCTTATCCGCTCGGCCACGACACGCCACAAATCAAAAACAACAAAACAAAAACCTAAAAGTCCTCCAATGAATCCCTCAGATTCCCAAAACACAGTGAAAACACAAAAGGAGGCGGCCACACCATGCCACATTATTGAGCACCAAATGCAAAACTTCATTGGTTGAAACAATTAGTATGGCCACTGGCTTCGGCACCCATTTTGAGTTCCAATAATACAATTCAGATTGTCATGTGACACTAAGCAATGATCTTCCTAGTAAATAAATCAAGAACAACGTAATAAATAGTTTTACAGTGTTTAGAAAATGTAAAAATGTGCATTTACGTAATCAAACTGCAAACCAGCAATTTGGTGGTGATCAGTTGCACCGTACAAAATGATCAAACAAGTTGCGGGTTTTTTTGTGCCCCCACCTTTCTAGTCCTGATAGGGTTCGGCCCTACCAAGATCTATTATTTCTTTTGCGGTTTGGGCTTCAAAAGGCCCCAGTAATTATTTTTTCTGCCGTCTGTTTGTAATGAATCATATTTTGACCCATTTTACGTTGAAACCTGACAGTTATAAGCAAGGTATTGTGACAATAATAACTGTAATCACTCAACGGTGACAGTTTTTGTGATCACTTTGCTGCCTGAATTTGAATTCAAGGTTAAATGATGCATGCTTTTCCTGGTTAATGTAATTAACCCTAGGGGGTTAATTGCACCAACCAGGAAAAGCATGCATCATTAAACCTTGAATTCAAATTCAGGCAATAAAATGATTGTCACTTGACAATCTGAATTGAATTATTGGAACTCAAGGGGTGGTGCTACTTGGGAGTGGGATTAATATTACCATAGATTGTACAAAACAAAATCTACCTAACTCTACCTCATTTTTAACTCTACCTTAAAAAAAAAGTTTGTGTCTATATTTGATATAATTTAACCTGGAAGGGGTGGAGCCACTGGGAGGGGATTAATACTAGCTTGTACAAGACAACTACTTTATGGGTCACTTTAAAAACAGACTGTGTTTATGTTTGATAGATTTAACCCTTGAAGGTAGGAAATTTTGAAGGGGGAATTATTACCATGTTAAACAATACAAACCTTACATGGCTTAACTCACCAAAAGCAGACTCTGTCCAGTAATAACACTGTGTAATTCAATTTATCAAAATGTAAACCGAATCGTAAAGTCCATGTTTTTAAGGCGGATATTAAAGCATACGGTATGCCTTTATTTCTATGTAATTATAAGCCACTTTAGTAAGTTGTTTCGCTTGCAAAGAAACTGTAGTATTATTAATCGAGTTTTATCCGAATTGAAAGACTTTGTTCATTAATACATGTATTGCTTTTTCATTTCAGTTATTGTAATTTCTGTTGACAACTTCAGCCCCCACTTTAGTCCTACCCCTTCTCATTATGTTAAGTGCTTCACTCCTTCATGGCCCATAATAATCTATGTAAGCTTTTTGAGGGAAATTCATTTCCAGTAAATTAATTTCCCTCAATACGCAAACTACACAAAAAAAAGGCATCTGCCCGTAGCATTGTGTTCATAATGTATGTCATTAATCAAACCATGTAAGTGACAGTTTTATGAGCATTGTTGTACATATGAATTTCAGGGATGAGAGGCACTGCTGACGAAAAAGTCTGAAAAGAGGATCCAAATATAGGAGGTTTGTTGAAATGATGGCATCTCCACCTTTTGGTAATCCCTGGAGATATAGATTGAAATGATTTTCTTAGAAGAGTATCCTCAGCACTAGAGAAGTAGAGCCAAGAGCAAGGTTTCTTTCATACCTGAAGAAAGTTACATCTTTTTTGTTCACCAGTCAGACATAACAAGTCTGAAGTCAGATAAAAGTCTGAAGAATCTCATCCCTGGAATTTAATGAATGCAAACCTTTCCCTCTTACACTGTAGCCTTGAACAGTCGTTACTTCAACAGACAAAATATGACAAAATGGTTGGGGTACTGGTGTGTGAACAAATCTTTGAACGTCATTTTGACACATATTTTAACAGTAGATGACATGCAATTACCTTGTGTATCACATGTTTGCCACATATCTTAATTCAATTAATGTGATATAATATAAATGCTCAAACCTCGTGGTTGCAACTTTGAGTATGAAAACAAGGGGTAACGTTTTTTGGCGATGCAACGTGACAAGTGATGACGTCATGGTGACGTCACTACATATGTATGATTTGGTAACCTTGCAAGCCTAGTGCAAAACAATTTTGATTGTAGCCTGTTTTTTTAAGCTGCAAAAGTCACATCATAATGTGATGCAACATACATGTTACGAGTGATGACGTCATGATGACTTCGCTCTATATGTTATGAATTGGTGACCTTCCAAGCCTGGTGCAAGACAAATTTTGATTGCAGCTTGTTTCGTTTTTAAGATATCTAATAAGTTGTAACAAATTCAAAAATTGTAAAACAAATCATGTGATGACGTCATCATGACATCACTTCAACATTCTAACGACCTACCAAGTTTCAAGGCATTCAAACATGTACTTCGGTAGATAAATGACTTCAAAAAGTGCACATTTAATTTAATACCACGTGTCACATGATAACGTCATCAATCCACTACTTCACATATTATGTTGTCTGCATAAAGACATTATTTATACCAACTTCATCACAAACATAAAATAAAAGTGTATTTTGAACTGCTCTTGAATTTTATGACGTCACAAGTCCTATTTTTTAAAAGCAGACCCTTCACGGACATTGTTGAAACCACTTTAAAAAAGGTTGCCACTTTTAAAGTAGAAGGCACTTCCGGTTTTGACTGGAAGTAGATGTCACGTGAGGTCACGCAAACGACAAAAAAATAAAGACCTGTACACTGTATTACCAAAATTTAATCCCGCCAAAAGCCATCAAAAGTTTGCTTTGCTTGATTTGATATTGATTTTCAAAGATTTATAAATTTAATGCTTAAACCTAATGACGTCACGTGACGTCACAACTTTCTCAGCATCACAAGTTATAGTCTAAGTACATGTAAAGTTTTAACAAATGAATTTCCTTTTGTGTTCCAATCATTCCATTACCGATCTTTATATACAACATAATACAAAGCGTGGCAGCTCGCTAGTATAGCCAACGAGTGTTGAAATTACATATTATGTACAAAACGCATTGTATCTACGGCTGTTTGGTGGCATCAGTAGCTTAAATGATAAAACGGCCGTTGTTTGTACAATCCCTGTGTTGGACTCCATAGAAATAACCACGAGTTACTAAAAGTTGACGTGTAACTCTGACAAGTAACGCGTTACTCCAAAAGAAGCGGCAATATCTTTCCAGGTATTTACAATCAAGAAATCAATTTCGTCATGTGTTACGATCGTTCTTAGACCTATCAAATTACGTGACATTCTGACATGTGGTTTTTGAGATATGCATAACAAACTTCAACAACCGGTTTCGACCGGTAAAAGACCTCGGATAAGGTCACTTACACATAACTACACAAGCAAAGTTGTTAAGGTGCTACCGTACTGTATGATAGTGAAAACCAACATGTTGGAATAGCTGTTTGCTAAGGTGCTACCGTACTGTATGATAGTGAAAACCAACATGTTGGAATAGCTGTTTGCGTTTCCAAGACGGAGGCTTTCTAAATAATTTAACCGCTAAAATTTCAAAAATAAGTCGCAAAATAAAGCTTTCGCGCTATAATTTCCGACTGGATCACGTGACCAATTTTATACTTTACACCGATGTTGCATATGTAAACCTTAATAATACCTTAATAATAGTTATGTTACAATTGAACGTTCGGTTTATAAAATATTGTTTTTTTTTTAACCTAGAAACTTCAACTTCCTGTTTCGACCGGAAAGTGACCTCTGGCAAGGTCACCTACACAAACAAACATTTCAAGGTGTGGTTTCACTATAAGATTGTAAACAAATTATTGCCATATTCTTTTTTTTTTGCATTTTCATTACGGAGGTTTTTCAAAACAATAGTTTAAATATCAATACAACTATATCTTTTGACGTTTAAACTATTAATGGCCAGGCAAAGTTTATGAGCCCAACGCACAACGCGTTGCAACACCCCAAAACGCGCTGGGGAAAATAATGATCATGCTACTACTTTACCAACGCCTGTGCCGTTGCAATGCGTTGCCGACACATTGCAACGCGTTGGTCTAGTTTGATACGGGGCCTGATGCATAATGTGGTAAAAAGAAGTATTGAGCACAAATAACCATATCAATTGCTCTAGTGCTATTAGAAGGTGAATTCTCCGCGCATCGTCACAGCAATCAGAAGTGGTAACCTCTTGAGGTGGGCAAACAACATACCCTCCCGTAACAGGTTTGACTTTATTGTCAATGTTTGAACTGATACCTTCAAGTTGCTTAATCTACAACCAATAATACTATCTTGTACCAATCACCACGATGGTTAGCAGTTTCTCGACACTTTGCTTGCTACTGACGATAGCAGCTTACCTTGATGAATTACCTGGATTACACGTAGTGGCAACCCACGACCGTAACGCCACCGGTAAACGACCGGTCTATATTGGAGTTTTTTTCCCGCAGCATGATCATCCATCTTATCAATTGTTTCCCGAGAAGCTACAAGTTGCTGTCGACCACGTCAATAATTTGACAGGGATCTTGGATGACTTTGAGCTGAGGCTGAGATGGAACTGGACAGAGGTAAGAATATCATGATTATTTTCTACTTATTATTTTGCTTTAATTTGTTATACCTTTTTTTTTTTTTTTTTTTTTTTTTTTTTTTTACGCAGAATGATATTGTTGAAATTATGTGGGGTTTTTTTAAGTTGAATTTTGTTGAAATATGTTTATACACGAACTGTATCACTTTATTTTTTACCAATGTCCATGACGCGATTCATATAAAATTAGATTTACGATCGTAGTATTACTTCATGACAAAAATAAGCTTCCTGCACGTGAAACACATCACTCTTGATCTTGTCTAAGTAATATTTGAAACCCTGCATGGAGGGATTGCGTCTAGTGAGGCTTGCAGACACCATATATATAAAACTCTTTCTGAATTGTTGTGGTTCTGAAAAGAACCGGGTGGTTTACAAAATTTGACGTATCGATAAGTATTCTCTGATCGTCTTCAGGAAAAACCGAAGCTTGGAGACAATCAGAGCATACTGTTCGTCAAATTAAACGACCGTTTTTGTTTTTTAGGTGTTTGGAACACCTCTTGTTTTTGTTCTGTTTTTTTAGGGGTTCGGCTACGAGCCGAAAACCTATTGTTAGTTATTTTTTGTTCCGCGTCTTCTTCTTTCTGCACATTCTCGCGCAATTTTGAAAAAAGTAAAGCTTGTATGAAATTGAAACTTATCATGAACATGAACGTTAATGAGTAGATGAAACCGAAGCTTTTTGGAATGATGATGTCATTGATGTTAAATTGTTTGCAAATTCAAATCTTCAGAACCACAAATGCTACGTACAAGATTCTTCCACAATATGAAACCTCTTGGAATGATCTACAAATGTTGTGCACATCTTGTCCTCATTTGACCTTTACTTCCGGTCAAAACCGGAAGTTGAAAATTGCAAAAATTCATAATTCAAGAACTGTTAATCATATCGTCAAAATTTAAATGTCCGTTTGATGATCGTTCAGCCTTCTCAAACTTTTGCACAGACATAAAACCAGTTTGACATTGTCTTCTGGTCGTAAAAGATGTCGTCATCGATGACGTCATTATATTAAATCAACGCTTAATATTTCAAAAATTCATATCTGAAGAGCCGTAAAGGTTACATACAAGATCTTTGCACCATGTGAAAGCTTTTCGCTTACTCTACAAATTTTACACAATGTGTGACCCCATTTGACCTAGACTTCCGATCTAAAATCTAGCTATCCAATGAAGTGCAACTGACAACTACATTGCACCCTTTCATGTACATTTCATTAAAAATCAATGTTTCATTCAAAACGTATACTTATGAAAACTTTGAAAAGGTAAAATAAAACTTAACAAAGTCAACGTGAATTGCCAAGCTTGTATGAACATGTTCCATTTTTTTTTAGGCTCTCATGATCTATACAACATTTCTTTCTTCAGGAAATGACATGCTTTTATTATAAATTTGTTGTTGCATTTGCGAAACTAATAAGTGTATAAATATTACAGCTTTATGTATTCATTTTACACAACATTTATTTATGTGTTTCCGAACACCTTGTTTTTGTGATGTCACAAAAACAGAATGTCTAGCTGTTTTTTGTTTTCTTCTCAGAACCACCACAACTTAGCTATACAGCAGCGTATAGTTAACATGGTTGGTTATTAATTGCCAGAGTAATTGAAATCCCTCTCATATCGTTATAATGTATCGTGACTCTCCCTCTTCTATACCGAAGGTATTATCATAGGATGTGTTCCAATGGTTTATCACTGGTTGTCCCTGTCACTACTGTCCGTTTGGACACACTACATGATTCTCTGTCCTCTCCCATCCTTACACTGTAACGGTTCCCAAATGTAAATATAAGATACAAGTTTTTTCACCAAGCACTGCTTCACTGTCAGCTCTTTGCTTGTATCCTGTTTCCCTGCGGGCTATAATATTTTTCAATTTTAGCAGAATGTTTACAGTTTTCTTCTACCCTAATTGTTTCTGCTTTCTTTCTCTTTTCCTTGTAGCCCTCACCTAGAGTGACGTTGTACTTTGTGATGGGCCAATGGTGTTATGTACATGGTGCCTCTGCAAACCTCAATAGAGGATTTTGTTTAATGAACGATTTAACCTTTTTTGTGCTTAACATCTTTCTGGATATTTAATGAACTAAACATTATTTTTGTACATCAAGGCAAACAACATCTGGGGCTCCTGATGGGAGCGGGAATACATGGCCAGTAAAGATTGGCACCCTTGTATTGCGGCAGGGGTGTGATATTGAGCATGTGTGAAAACGTTTCAATTTGAGTTCAGAAACTGGTTACCTCCACGTGTTTTGAAATGTAATGCAATTTGTTTCCATTTCCACAGAGGGATCCTGCAAGAGCTCTGCGAATTGTAAATGAGTTTATCCAGGAAGGTCCGCCAGTAATTATGGCATGGGGACCAATGTTCTCAAAGGTTGCTGTCTTCGTCAACGAAGTGATGCCACGTTATGATATCATCCAGGTACGACATCAACTTTAAAACTAAATTGCTCCGTTGGTAACAACTTTAAAAAAAAATCTGAATTGAAATTCAGCAGAAAAAAAATGTTTTGAACCTCGATGGTTAAAGATTTAGGAAGGAGTGATTTTTAATGTGACTTAATTATGATCAATGTTCAACGAGATGCGATGAATCTGAATAGTGTTCATTCATTTTTCAATTACGTTTCCAAATTCTGACTCAACAATCGTTACTGTCTGTGTCTTTCAGGTAACTACAGCCTCGTCCACAACTCTCAAGGATCGCTCCCGTTACCCGTTAACTCTTCAAGTTGGGGGTGATGAGAATCGCTTAAACCCGGCAAGGGTGGAGTTCGTCAAGCGCATGGGTTGGCAGAGAGTCGCTATTATCTTTCAAGACAACCAATATTTCCGGAAGGTAAGAAGAAATCATTCTGTCTATACTTGTTTACACACTGGGCCGAATTGGGCTATATATATTTCTTCAATTGTCCCTCCATTTCATACAGAAAATAATTGCCATTACAATACGCAGCTTGTACAGGACAAATTCAAACAAGACTGCTGATGTAAGTTTTTGTTTTTAATTGTGTTATTGACAAAATGATGTAGGCCTACCATCCTATATCCTATATCCGTTAAAAAAAAACAAGCGTAGGTTTCGTTTGCTTAGTAGGCCTACATTAAATCCATTAGATCAAGGGACGTTAAACAGTCGAGATTATGTAATAAACAAAGTAAACAATTTAGTATTCCGACTGCATGCGATGTATAACAATGCTGTTCATGTTTGACTTTTCGAATGACTGGACAATTTATTTACTACGATTACTCCATTTTTCTCCCTTTCTTTTGAAAACTGCCAAATGTCAATTTCCACTTCCAGATTTTTTGAGGGGTTTTCGTCCAAGTTATGGAATGTACTAAAAGCAAATGTATAAGAGGGAAGTAATTGCCTTTCATATAGACGTCCTCCAAGTATTTGACAGCCCAATTTCAATCCCACATCTTTTAACCTTGACAATGCATTAAGAATTGCTCTGGTCGGATGAAAGCAGTACCGCCTTTCAACATCATATCGGTCTCTCTGTGTTCTTTAATAAAAGAGTTAAATATGCCCATATTGTCCGCGGTTCTATTTTCGAAAAAAAAGGGGGGGGGGGAATGAATAAATACATATATACATACATAAACGAACAGATAAATAAAGCATTGCATGTTGTAAATGCGAACAACCGCTTTTGTCTCTTTATCTATGTATTATTTGTTTATTTCAAAGAATATGGAAAATCTTGCGGTGTTGTTGGAAGAAAACGACATAACTATACTTACAATGGAAGCAGTAAAGGAGGCTGAGAATTCAGATGAACAGCTGGATAGTCTGAAGGTGAGGCGATTGGTGGGGAACCCTAGGCTTTGTAGTTAATTTTAGTGTGCCCATTCATTTGAAATCCTTTAGTGTCGTAATAACTATTGCACCGCACTTCTTTGCTAACAATAACAGTCTGATATTATTAAGTTAGTGCATGCAGGATCAGTTCAGTAACTTCGCAAAAGGGCCTTTTGTGTTGACGTCATCCCGTCGCCATCTTAGAGGTAAACCTATGATGAAATAATGGAAACGACAATCGCTCCTCGCCCGTAACACAATGTACACAATTTTGTTTTCTTAGTATTACTATTTATTTTTCTCTCAGAGACATGACGCAAGGGTGTTCTTTTTGGGATTTTACCCGAAGCCGGCCACATTGTTATTTTGTAAGGTAAGATCGGCCGTGTCTCGTCACATACTTTAATATCCTTATTTAATGTATCTTCGGTACAATGTGATTAAAAGAAAGATTCACTAAGCCCCGCCCCCGAAACATATTGACCATTCACAGCATTGGCTACATCACCACTGTACACAAGGGAACACCGTGTGCGTCTCTTCAATGTCACACTGCACGGCATGAACGCGCACGTTAAAAGTACGGCAAACATGTTTACATTTAATGGATCGGTATATATTTTACAAGTTAATATCAATAGGCATAATAGTTATCAAAACAAGATATTGTGGCGGGACTAGCCCAATCCGTGGTCCTTCAAACCCCCTTATGAACCCCCTATGGATCAGCTATCCAGCAGCCGTGAATACAGGTCCGTTTGGATGGGAATGTACCGCCCTATACTCTTGGCTGCATTCACCCACGCCTCTCAACCTCTGGGACTGACAAGGACAGACAATCAGTAAATCACACAATTGACAGCGATCTCAGTTACCACTTAATTTATTCCCAGAATTAACAACCTGTACTGGACCCTTGTTGATTTATAGCCTCTAAAATTCACAAAATTACTGGTAAATTAATGAACTATAAGAAGCCTCGCACTATGCGCTACTGTAAGGCAGTGCTGGGCGGCACGGTAATGCCTGACTGGTGTGTAGCCTTCAGGGTCCCTGTGACGCCTTACGCCTCTTGCTGATCCCAGCCCGACTTCACCAACCGTCCATCACGCCGTAAGCCCTGCACAAAAACCCATTACCGAAGCAATTTATACTCATTAAACTAATTTTGTCTACGTGGCTGAATAAAAGAAAATCACGAAGCAATTTATGTTGACCGTATGTTTTGTTTAGAGCGGGCTCATCTAAACAAACATTGCAATTTTACATTGTACATTGTATTGTTGGACAATACAACAAGGTATTGTTGGAATAATTGCCGGAGAAGCATACCAATTGACTTAATAATATTAATAATAATAATAATAATAATAATAATAATACCGGAGTCTCAAACAGTGTGCGTATCTACCAGCAATTAGGTACTCAAGGCGCTTGTTATTGTATTTTTTTTTTACGACAGTTTTTTGAATTTTTTGATTAATGAGACCCATTTATGTAGCACCCTATAAGGATTTTCAAGGTGCTGCGACGTATTTAGTAGCCACTGCCAGAAACACCAGGGCAAACCCCTTCTCTTAGCGATAAGTGTCCCTGGGTTCTTTTACGTGCATTACACAACACACACGGCCTTACTTCCCATCCGAAGGACGCAGCAATAATGGTCAAGTGTCTTGCTTAAGGACACAAGTGTCAAGACGGGGACTCGAACCCACACTTTGCTGATCAGAAACACCAGAGCTTGAGTCCGGTGCGCTTGACCGCTAGGCCACGACACGCCACGTCGACTTCATTTGACGTTTTCAAAATAACTATACTTAAACAGGAAGCTAGGCCACGACACGCCACGTCGACTTCATTCGACGTTTTCAAAATAACTACACTTATACAGGAAGCGCCAGCCGATCATGCATTTGTCAACCTATTCAAACAATTTTTTTATATCAACATGATGACAATCTGTCCTTTTAGTTGTCGATTTGATCATTGATTTTGTTTTATTTCACTGTTTTTTCTTTAATTTTTTATTTTTTTATTTTTTATTATTATTTTCTCACCAGATTTTCAGAGCAGAGCTTTACGGCTCAAAGTACGTCTGGCTCTTACCAGGCTGGTTCCTTGATGAATGGTGGACGCACTACCCTAACGTACCATGTTCTCATGCTGAACTGCACATTGCAATAAATCTCTACATTTTGTTTGGCTGGGGCAAGTCAATGACAGACTTATCTCTCAGGGATTTTAATGGAATTGTAAGTCTATTTTACCGTAATAATTTTGACAAAGTAGTTATTGAAAAAAAAATTAAAAAAATAATAAATTTAATAAAAATGTCTAAGTCAATAAAGCCTCTTTGGTTGCTTAACGGGTTTTGCGGTTTAATTTAGTTAACGACAAAGATCCAATGGACCTACGGGCATCTCTGATTATGAAAAATCAATCGCGTCAAAGTAAGAAAGCACTTTTTTTTTCTTGTTACGCAACCCAACGATCACCCCTCTCATCACTAAATTGTTTTGACACACACAGTGTGTATTTACCTCCAATCGGGGACCTCCTATTGTCCCTCTTTTGTTTGTACTTTAACTTTTTAGCAACAGCTCCCATTGGTTTTGTACACGATTTCCAACTGGGGACCTTTTCCAACCGGGTACCCTATTGTCCTCTTTTGTTATAAGTCCCCGGTTTGAATGCCTAAACAAACTCACACACACACACACACAGTCGTGAATCACCACTATGTCCGAGGACTTCTATTGTTAATTCTATTGTTCCTGTACTGAATCAATCTCCATTGGTTTTGTACACAAATGGCGTCCGAGGACCCATGAAAACAAAGAACTGACTAGTGAGGACCTATTGTCCCTATTGTAAAATGTCCTCGGAGCATGTGGTCAAACATGCCCACACACACACACACACACAGTCTTTTTAACACCGAGTTGTGGGGACTCCCTATTGTTGTTCTATTATTCCCTTTTCTAAAGAATCCCTCTGTGGGGACAGGGTTTGACAAAGAAAAACGTTGTGGGGACCTTTGTTCCATTGTATAAATGTCCCCACAACGGTGTGTGTGCCTACCCACACACACACACACACACACACACACACACACACACCCATGCTCTTGGGCCCATTGTTTGACCACTCAAGCGTGGGGCACAGTCTCTTAAAGATGTTGTTTTGCAGCAAATAATCAAAAGCAAGTAAACAAAATGTCTTATTTATTAAATTCACTTACATATAATTCTAAAATCATTAATATCGGCCAATAAATGTTTAAGTTCTTGGTCTTTGTTTCCTTAGTTCTGTTTGTAAACTCAAACACTTTTTTACACGATCATAATAATGGCGTTCCATGTGTTTGGAATTTTGGATCTGTCCACTCCGATTTAAAATATTACATAATCGTACTGTAAGAAACCTGCGAAGTTGTAATTTATTTTAAATATTTTTATGGAAACCTTTTTGTCATTCATATTTTGAACAAGACTACATGTTTCTTGTTGTTGTACAACTATTACATGCCTTTTAGTATTTTGAATGATGATGGTTCAGATCCAAATTTCATTTAACATAACATATCAAAAATTATTTTGTGTTTACTTTACTATTCATAGCTGTGTATTAGAAGAGATTTTCTACACACAGGGTGCCAGACTAGACTGGACATGGGGTTGTGCTACATTTAGACCAAAATGGCGTCCAGGAACCACGTGATCATAGAAAACTGGGCCCTCCGTGTCGCAACTCTCTCAATAGACCTTTCTATTGTTTATAAACAAACCGCGCTGGTTGGCATGGACGGCCAAATGTAGCAAAATATTCAAGTCTTGATGACAGACAGTGTGACCAAATACACAGCTCTGAATTTAGTTGGGGAGTTATCTTGCGCCACCAAGTGTTTGCTGCCACCTAGCGTCTCAAATTATTTTGAACTCGACGTTTGGGGCATTATGTTTTCATGATCTTCATTAATCAGAGACCACCTCCCCAACAACCACCCTTGCTCCAATTATTTATCTTCGTTTTTGTATTTTCGTTTCAGAAATTATATCCAGAACAAATGGCAGACTTGAGAAATTTTACATATAGCTATAACCGCGGATACGATTGCCTGATCACCATGGCATTAACTCTGAACTCATCAATATCTGATCTACAAAGGATCAAACCTCCAAGGCGACTGGACGAGTTTATGTACGGAGATTCAGAAATGGCGGCGGTGATTTTCAATCACACTTATCGGACAAAGTTTGTGGGTGCGACGGTAAGTTTAAATTAAAGGGGCCGACCTTTACTATGGTATGTTTCGAGATAGACCTTAATTTTATTTTATACCATACACACAGATTCTTGTCATTTGATTGGTGGAACACGCGTCATGTGTCCGCCATTATTTTGCCATGTGTTTACGACCAGGAGGCTCCAAACTCTATTATAACACACTCACACACACACAGTCGTGTATCACCATTATGTCCGAGGACTTCTATTGTTAATTCTATTGTTCCTGTACTGAAGCAATCTCCATTGGTTTTGTACACAAATGGCGTCCGAGGACCCATGAAAACAAAGAACTGACTAGTGAGGACCTATTGTCCCTATTGTAAAATGTCCTCGGAGCATATGGTCAAACATGCCCACACACCCTTACATATGGCAGTTACGGGGTCCTCCTATTGTTGTTCTATTATTCCCTTTTCGGAAAAAAAATCCTCCCTGGGGTAGCCCTAGAACAAAGAAAACCTTGTGGGGTAGCATTGTTCCATTTTGTAATGTGCCCTTTAAGTCGTTGAGTATAAGGGCACCCGTGGGTCCTTGCTATTAAAGGAAGAGTGGGTGGGTGGTTCGTTGGTTGGTTGGGTTGGGTTGGGTTGGTTGGGTTGTGTTGGGTTGGGTTGGGTTGGGTTTTGTTGGTTGGTTGGTTGTTCTTGCGTTTTTTTTTTGTTTTTTTTTAACGAACGGAATTATTTGGTTAGGGAATAGTTGGAAAATTACTGAGGCACTCTGTGTAAGGCTATGTTCGCACCAAACCTTCTCGGCAACAATAACCAAACCTAAAAATACTGTACTCTGTTCCTGTTCTAAGGGCCCGATCGAGTTCACCGAAGACTTTGGGCGTAAAGTTGATGTTATATTTGTGGAGCAGTTGAAAGGTTTGTGACGTTATTATGTTAAACCATGACCAAACTCGAAAAAGATGAACTAGTTGCATTTACAATTATGTTATTTTAGCTATACAACAACAAGTATACTTGACCTCAGTTCTGGTTTCTATAGGTCACCATGTAGTTAAAGTAGCTGAACATCACACCGACGGTCGGTTCATCATGATTGCAAATACATCAATCGAGTGGAGAGGTAAGTCACACAGTTTAAAACAAAAGTGACGCCATTTTGATACCATCTGGTTTGGGTAGTTATTCTAGAATATTGATTCGAAAAAAAGCCACCACTCATTTAAATAACGACCATTCAAGATCTTAGGCAATGATCAACTTTTTAAAGGTGTACACTTTAGGTGGGAAAGCACAAAATCACAAACAAGTTGATGATTATGATTAATAATTAGTTTCTAATCGGTCAACAGAGTCAAGAAAACCAGTTGATGGCAAAAGCGAGACGCAAGAGTTGTTGAGTATTTCCTACACTCATAAGGCCATCATTTTCATCTTTGCTGGGCTCGGAGTACTGATGGCTTTTGTTTTCCTCATACTGAATATCTATTTCCGGAATGAAAGGTTGGAAAATCTTGTCAAGTTTGAGATTGAAATCACTCACAACCAATGGGAGACTTTGGAACGCTAGGTGGCAGCAGACTTACCAGGTAAACTTCCGTGTTTTTTTTTTGAAGTTTTAAGCACGCACACATTTTCGAGGTACCTGGTAAGTCTGCTGCTACCTAGTGTCTCAAAAGTTTCCAATTAGGACAAACATTTTCTCCATCCGATATTATTGAGAAAATGTTTGAACTAATTTTTAATACAGTTGGGAAGACATGTACACAGCGTTGATAGAATTTTGGTTTGAATATCAGACTGGCTTTAAGCTGTGTTTTCACATCAGTCGAAATGTTTATCCTTGTTTAAAATTACAATAATTGTTAAATCTTGAGTGAGAATAGGCTTTCCACTGAATGTCGTTTGTTATTGCAAATTAAACCCCATTTGTTTCACCCTCCATTATTAAGTGCTATTAAGATATCCAGTCCTCAAATCAACAACCTGATTGTTTGTGGCTGCCTCCTCCTGTACTCCTCCGTCTTTGTCACTGGAATGGACACATCTGGCTTATCTGATACCGACTTCATCATCCTATGCTATGTAAGATTCTCTTGAAAAAGTTAACTCTACAGATAAGCTTAAAGATAAATAAAGGTATTTTACATCATTGATTGCTGGAAGTACAAAACTCATTTCCATCGTGATAGTGTTCTTTTTAATCGACCACACCATCGAACTAAACCGCAATTCATCAATTCTGCGTTTAAGTGAAACAGACACAAAACGATCTGTTGTTTTGTCCGTAATTCTGCGTCTAAATTAACTAGACTGTGGCAATCCAATTAAACTTTTGTAGTTTTTGTCGAATGAAATGTTGATTGCTTTTTAGTTGAATTCGACAGTTTAGACCTTATGCATTGACGTCAACCCTAATCTCTAAGATGGTGACCATCTAATAGAGGTAAAATGATGACTCAATTGACGTCATGTACTTAAGGTCTATTGCAGATGGAAAATATTCTCTGACATGAACTTAGAAATCAGTTAGCTTTCAGAGTGAAACCAATCGATACATAAAACTCATGTTATTTGTTTTAAACCTAACAAACAACAGCGACTTCCTTATTGTATTTACAGACGAAGATACTGCTAACTTGTGTGGGGATGTCCATGTCATTTGGGTCTCTGCTGGTCAAGACGTATCGAATCTTCGCAATCTTCAAGATAGCAGTGGCGAAGTTCAAGAAAATCGTGAGTAAAAACATGACATTTGAGTATCCAGATAGTGTGCAAATTTGTCAACCAAAATAACCAAAGAGTTTGTCGCGCTCCCTTTTTACCAAATCAAGAAATGTTCAATAGACCACAGTGGGACCTGATTTTTTTGTTGCTCAAAATTCTATATTTGTGGTTTAAATTAAATTGAAAAGATACGGTGTCAAAGTATGTAATTAAAATTATAAACACAAAACAAAATGAAAGCTACAAAATGAAAGAGTGTAAAGAAAAAGTTAATATAAAAATAAAACAAAACGCAAACTACAAAATGAAAGAATGTAATGAAAAAAATAATATAAACACAAAACAAAATGAAAACTAAAATTTGTGCAATGACTATGTGCAGAAGAAGAAAGCAAACTTATATGTTTCTTAATATTTTTCAGGACTTGCCTGATCGGAAGTTGATGTCTGTTGTGTTTCTTTTGGTATTGCTGGATATTATTTTAGTGACTGTGTGGTCTGTTATCGGTCAAGCATTCGCCCGGAATGTCCATCTGGATAAAGAGGTAACGTTTAATGTTTCTATTAAACAAAGAATACTGATGTTTTAAAGACAGATAGATATTAATAATTAGCTGAAAAATTCACAGTTTTACTCTCTTTAGATCTAAGTAGTGCGTTTGATACTATTGACCACTCTTGTCTTTCAGACATTTTAAAAACTGGTTTCCGCATTGACGGCACTGTCCTCAAGTGGATTGAATCATATCTGAACGATAGGCATCAAAAGATTCAAATTGATGATGCCGTTTCTGATGCCTTTCTTGTACCAACTGGTGTTCCACAGGGGTCTAGATTAGGCCCTCTGTTGTTTACATTGTATACGGCTAATCTCATTAATAGTGTCCAGATAAAATTCCCAAGTATATTGTGTCACTGTTATGCAGACGACACTCAGCTTTACATCTCATTTAAGCCTGATGCAATTGCTCAAGTACAAAGCATCTCAATTCTTGAAGCGTGTGTCAAGTACGTACGTGGATGGATGTTGCAAAAAAAGCTGAAGCTAAACGATGGCAAGACTGAACTGTTGATTATTGGCACACCAAAACAAGTATCAAAACTTAACCTTGATGGAGTCACAGTGGGAGACTCTGTCATCAAGCCTTCTAAGAATTCTAAAAATCTTGGAGTGTACTTTGATACACATTTAAATATGGAAGGGCACATCACAAGTGTATGTAAATCAACATATTACATGATATATAACCTCCGCCGTATTCGAAAATATTTGGATCAGGAAAGTGCCAAAAAAATAGTTCATGCCTGCATCACTAGTAAGCTAGATTATTGTAACAGTTTGTTGTATGGACTTCCTGAATCACAAATAGGACGGCTCCAAAGAGTCCAGAACACATGTGCTAGACTGATATGTGGGACCTCTAAATTTTCACGAATTACTCCTGTCCTGAGAGATCTACACTGGCTACCTGTGCGCCAGAGAATTTTGTTCAAAATATTACTAATTGTGTATAAAGCTTTAAATGGTCAAGCCCCAAGTTATATTACTGAACTACTGAAAGCCAGGTCTTATACTCATTCTCATAACCTTCGTAGCGCACATGACAATCTGTTATTGCAAATCCCATCACATAAAACAAAAATAACACTGGGTGATCGTGCATTTGTTTGTGCAGCCCCAAAAGTATGGAACAATTTACCTTTAGTGATAAGGAAATCTGAGTCTTTGAACACTTTTAAATCAAGATTGAAGGGACACTTGTTCGTGTAAATTTTTATTGTAGTGCTATTAAACAAGCAAATCAGGAGCTCTTGCAGCGCATGAGAATATATAAGAATAGGGTTTGCGCTTTATAAATATGATATTATTATTATTATTATTATTATTATAGTATTATTTGATTGTCTCCATGTTTATTTCTTGTAGTTGATTGATCCGATTAGTGAAGTATACGTCGTCCCAATACTTCGCCAATGTGGATACAAGTACAGTCAAATCTTCACCAGCGCCCTCTATAGTTTTAAAGGAATCGTTCTTTTGTTTGGCGTGTTTCTTGCATGGGAGACTAGAAAAGTGAACATTAAAGGTCTCAATGACAGTGAGTATGATCAATATAATCTAACCTAATTGGATTTATTACTCACATCTCTGAAATGACGAGAAAAATAATAATAATAATAATAATAATGGTTTTTCTTTTTCTGACCTGGACCCTGTTTGTTGTCTTTTGCTGACCATCATTGTCGGAATAATTAAGTTGAAAACCGTTATGATTATTAACGATTGGTTGAATTTCTATAATATTCAGGTATATACATCGCTTTGTCCATCTTCATCGTCGGTGTAACCGTCGCCCTCGCCGTACCAGCCCTGCAAGTGTTTACCTACGACATTGACCTACATTTCTGTGTCTACGGAATTGCTGTGATCTTTGCTAATACTACGGTGTTGTGTTTGGTGTTCGTACCCAAGGTAAAATAATTACCCCTCTTCCATGCCAGTGGCGCATCCCCAGAGCGGGTGGGGCTAATTACGGACCTTATAATATAAAAACAAAAAATATATATACATACATAATTGAAGGGGGAAGCCTTCCCACAAGTAAAAAGTGTACAAAACTCAATGACAGAAATCAATCTCTTACATTATATACAAGTTGTGTTGTACGATTTGATCACTTTTTCGATATGACGATAGAGGATACGTCCCACGAACACACCCAGCTTTTATTTTATTTAACTTGTTTTGTTTTTTTGTGTGTGGATATTTAGATACAAAATTACAACCTTTCCAGGATTAAAAGTTTAATGAAAAACCCAGGATTAAAAGTTTAATGAAAAAAGTGAATACTCAAGTTCACTACTTTTCTATCACGTGACATAACGGACGGTTATTTTTTGATCCTATAGTTTCGTTTGTTCCACGAGACACGCAGAATGATTCTGCAGACCAGCATGATGGCTATGACCGATCGCACTGGAACATCTGAATCTTCCCCCTCGACCAGAAACAGATTGACTGATCTCCATGCCACCCTGGAAAAGGTACATATTTGATTTTGTCTTTTGGATCAAAGTTTTCACAAATAACCATTTTTGTAATATCAATTAAAACTAGATTTATTTCTGTACATTACGATGAAAGCAAGTGGTTAACATTGGTAATTGTCGAAGACCAGTATCCGCACCTTGTGTGACCCAACTTATGCATGAAAGAACAAGCCAAGCGGTCGTTGGAGTCACGAGAAAATAATGAAACAACAGCCTTGTGTTTCCAAGCGTCGGATTTTGGACTCGCGAGCAAAAATAAATTGTCTGACTCATTTCTCAAAAACTACAGCATTTCAGGCAAACAAAATACAAAGGACGTTTTCCACCACGACCAACTTTATACCATGTATGTTATGTGCAAATCTATGAACATTTTATATTTTCAATTTTACCAATGTTATGCATTCAGTTTAAAGCCCCAGCTCAACATTGGTAAGAAGAAAAACATAAATATTCACATTTACATATAACTTATGGTATACAGATGATGATAGAAAAGTTGCCTTGAGATATTTCTGCCTGACGTGTTATCGTTTTTAAATAATCAATGAAATAAGATCCAAAATTAGTTTTCGTCTCAGTGAGACGAAAACTCTGCCTATAGGTGTGCATACAGACATGCAGGATGCATTGTCACCGTTTTCTTGGAAATGAAACAACGAAGTAAGCTGACATTTTCACAGGTTGGTTTTATTACAAATATCTTGATTTGTGCAAAGAACGGAAGCATTACAGTCATTTAACTGAGGCTTGCTTCAAGAACGAATAGACGACTAACTGTAACTACGGTGACGCATCGCGACGGTTCCCAGAGAACTTTCTTGATATTAAGTGGCCCGTTGTTCGTTTTTAATTTCTTTTGCAGAAAGTATCAATTCTGAAAGAAATGGTCACCGTTTATCGAGGATGTTTTGAAAATATCCGTAAACCAACAGGCTGCTAGATGGTATAAAAGCGGTAGTGGGTGACGCATACACCAGTTAGATTATTTGAAATTTGCTTTTAACTGTCGCTGTAGAGTGTTGTCAAATATTTACCAACAATGTTTTTTTTTTCATTCAAACATCTTGTATAAAAGTAGTTTAACAGAAAATGCTCACTGTTAGAAAATATTAAATCAGTAACTGTTATGTAAGGAAAACTAATGAGACATGAAAGAATGTAAATTTTTTTCATTGTTAGACAGCACTTAGATAAATTAATTCCTTGATTGATCTGTTAAATACTGAAATAAAAATCACGCAGAATTTGCATATTGGTTTAAATTAGTCAATACTGCTAGACCCAAAAAGTTGTCACATTTATATAAATATATCGTATAGTTTAAGTCATGGTGGGGATTTTAATTGAGCTTGTGTTATCTCTGATAAAACAGGGAAGCCATTACTTGATCAATGGTGTTATGGGTAATCTTTGTCGATTGCTCATTTCAGTTTAATGATTTACTTCAGTTGACATCTAATAAAACTGTCAAGCCTTCAAATTGTTGGTTGTCTTGGGAGTGTTGTAAAAACAAAGTGTAACGTTTCTCACTATCATAATTTACTATGTCACTTAACTTTGCCGTCAGCGGCCCTGTAAATGTAGCCTGGGTCTTAATGCAAACAAACCGTTTATGTAACCCAGGCCAAAAAAGTAGCACAAACTGTTTACCTACATGTAACTCAGGACAAGAAAGCAGCCCAAAACCGGTGACCCATGTAGTTCAGGCCTAAATGTAGCCGAAATCGTTTACCCACATCTAACTCAGGCATAAATGTAGCCCAAACCATTTACCCACATCTGGTTCAGGCCTTAATGTAGCCCAAAACGTTTAACCACATCTATTTCATATCTAAATGTAGCCCAAACCCTTTAGCTTTATGTAGCCCAAACGATTTACCCACATCTAGCTCATCATGTCTAAATGTAGCCCAAACCATTTACCCACATCTAGTTCTGGCCTAAACGTAGCTCAAACCGTTTACCCACATCTATATCACGTCTAAATGTAGCCCAAATCGTTTACCCACATCTATATCACGTCTAAATGTAGCCCAAACCGTTTACCCACATCTAGTTCAGGCCTAAATGTAGCTCAAACCGTTTAAAATAGAACAACAATGATAACAGAGACGATTATCTTAAAAAGCATTTCTTATATAAACACTTAAAGGTGTCAATAGAAGGTGAAATCTGAATTAAGGACGGAATATCATTCCAAACTTTAGCACCCGCAAACTAAAATGACTGTTTAAAACAGTCAACGTTAGGTTTAAGGAAAACAACATGAAGTGAGTCAGCATTTCTAGTATTAATACGATGTATGTCAAAATACATTTCTACATCATTACAAAGTCTACTGGGAGCAAGCCCGTGAACACATTTTGTACTTTAGACAGGCAAGATAAAAATCTATTCTCTTTTCAAGGGTCTGCCAATGAAATTGCCTCATAATTTTGTTCACCATGGGAATTCATGTAATCGAAATTATTAGAGACAGTTCGGGCAGCTCTTTTCTGCAGTCTGAAACTAGTTTGCCAACTTCGAATACCTCGGGGAGCTCATATCGACTGCCAAGCTCAAACCATGTTGTATTTTTATATACAATTCTCGTATAACATCCATTTTTTTTTTGACAAGACTGTACTGACTAATTCAGATTTAGAATTAATAACTCACAAGGAAACCACAATTGCCTGTCATTAACGGCCACCCGTAATTATTGTGTTGATTTCTGTGTGGGGTAATAACAATGAACACACCAGTTTCAATGTTTTACTTAAAATACTTGCTCATACTGGTTAACTGCCCAAGACATCAGTTTTTAGTATCTTTATGGTGAACGAGATTTACCTTTTTCATTTCAAATGCATTTGGTGTCGAAAAGAGCTAACATTTCGTTACTATAAATAGCCTTTACAAAGATTAGTGAACAACAACAACAATAAATGTTTTCCTTGGTTGTTAACTTTTAAAACCCTCGGAGCATCCCCAAAAAACAAAAACTTTGCTGTACCCACGAGGTTAAAATTTCGTCCACCCTGTCTTTAAGGTCAATAACCCACCCTGCAAGCCCAAAGCCATTATAAATCACTGTGGGGGTGAATTGGAGTGCCAGTCAAGACTTAGACTTGTGTTATTTAAGATGTTATTTGTGGAGGAGGGGGGGGGGTGGCATTGAGAAAAGACGGAAGGACAAACCCAAAATCGTCAATTCGTAATTTTTCAGCACTAAAGTGGAAAATTGTGCTTTTGTAAGTAATACAATCCTGCAGTCAGTAGTGCCGAAATGCTGGTTATTAATTAGTAAATACTGTATCGGTATTTACCTAGTCTCCTTTACGATGAATACGGGGAAATTATATTCTCCATCCCTATCATAAAGTTTCCGTACTGCACCATTGTCTCATTTCGAAAGAAAAAAAAAAAAAAAAAAAAAAAAAAAAAAAACGGTTGCTGTAAATTTACAGAACACTTTCTGTAACGTTTTTAACCATAATGCAGTAAACAAAAATCCAAATGTTAAATATAAAAAAAAAAAAAAAAAAAAAAAAAAAAAAAAAGATGAAATAATTAAACAAAGATAGAAAAAGAGGGCTAAATCACGCATACATAAGAATAAAGTGTCATTGCATTTTATGTTTTGGGGGCGATTTTAGTGATAAACTTTAATGTTAACATTTCTAGCTCCGCAATGCTGCTTTAATACCTTATTCCGTCAAATGAGTTGGGGGTGAACTTACTTTGCTTTAAATTAAATTATCTAACCGCAAATCAGTCAATAAAAAAATGACTGAAAACAATGTCATGTCATATTAAAGGTTGAATGTTTCGAGCATTATGTGCTACTTATGCTAATGCATAGTTGGTAAGAAAGATTGAACACACAAAAATATATTATAGTTTGATATAGTGCTATTAAAAAAAGCAACCTCGGCGCATCGTCACAGCAATAGCACTCAACACTAGCTTTTGCTTGCATTACTGAGATTATGTCAAACATTCTACCATTCACACGATCATCGCATCGGTGCGCCAGACCGTAGTAGGTATGTACACTATACAGCGCGTATTATGTGCGCGGTCGACGAACGCGTCCGTCAGTGAAATTTGATCCGGTTACTTGCTTCACCTAGTTTTATCATTAGCCCGAAGTGCTATTAGAAGCAGTCACCTCGCGGTGAGCAAATATTATACCCACCTGTAACAGGTTTGACATAATATATTGTCAATGTTTGAACTGAAACCTTCGAGTTGCTTAATCTACGACCAGTATACTATCGTGTACAAATCGCCACTATGGTAAGCAGTTCCGCCACACTTTGCTTGCTACTGACGATAGCAGTTTACCTTGATGAACTACCTGGATTACACGTAGTGGCAACTCACGACCGTAACGCCACTGGTAAACGACCGGTCTATATCGGAGCGTTTGTCCCGCTCCATGATCATCCATCTTATCAAATATTTCCCGAGAAGCTACAAGTTGCTGTCGACCACGTCAATAATTTGACAGGGATCTTGGATGACTTTGAGCTGAGGCTGAGATGGAACTGGACCGAGGTAAGGATTTCAAATGATTGCTGCTTTACGTCAATTGATATTGTTGAAATCATTATAATTATTATGTTTTATTTATTTTACATTTTTATTGTTATTATTATCTTGTTTCAGTTGCACTTTTTTTTATTTTATATTATTATAGACGAATTGTATTACTTCAATTATTATCACTTTCCATAGCCTTGACCCGATTAACTAAGAAACAAATACGAACAGAGTCAGAAATAAGCTTCCTGCACGATACATTTATATCAGGGACACTGTCAAAAATGAAACACATCACTCTTTATCTTGGCTAAGTAATATTTGAAACACTGTATGGTGGCGACACAATCTAATGAGGTTTGTCTCTATATGAGTTGCGGTATGATTCTAAAAAAAATAAAATAAAAAAAAAGCAGTAGTTAACAAATTGAAGTTTCCATCAGGAGAAACTGAAGCTTGGAAACATAGCATACTGATCAAAACGTCGAACTAAACCACCATTGCCTCTGAACCACCACAACTCACAGAGAGAATTTTATGAACACGGTGTCTCCACAAACCTCGCAAAGTCATCGTCTTTTTGCTATTAAACGATTCAACATTTTTTTTTATGCTCAACAGATTTATAGTAATTTTATGTAGAAAACATAATTTTTGTACAAACAACCCAATGTTGTCTTTTTATCTTGTCATCTAGGGCCACTAATTCGAGCGGAATTACGTTGCCAGTCAAGATTGGCAACCTTGTAGTGCGGCAGGGATATGATTTTGAGAATGTGTGAAAACGTTTCAATTTGAATCCACAGACTGGTTGCCTCCACGTGTTTTTGAATTTTGATGTAATTTGTTTCCATTTCTACAGACGGAGCCTGGAAGAGCTCTGCGGATTGTAAATGACTTTATCCAGGAAGGTCCGCCAGTAATTATGGCATGGGGACCAATATTCTCAAAGGTTGCTGTCTTCGTCAACGAAGTGATGCCACGTTATGATATCGTTCAGGTACGACATCAACCTTAAAACTAACTTGCTCCGTTGATAACAACTTTTAAAAAAATTCTGAATTGAAATTCATAAAAAAAAAAAAAAAAAAAAAAAATTGAACCTTGATGGTTAAAGATTTATGATCAATGTTTAACGAGAAACGATAAATCTGAATACTGTTCATTCAATTTTCTAGCACGTTTCCAAATTCTGACTCAACAATCGTTACTGTCTGTGTCTTTCAGGTAACTACAGCCTCGTCCACAACTCTCAAGGATCGCTCCCGTTACCCGTTAACTCTTCAAGCTGGGGGTGATGAGAATCGCTTAAACCCGGCAAGGGTGGAGTTCGTCAAGCGCATGGGTTGGCAGAGAGTCGCTATTATCTTTCAAGACAACCAATATTTCCGGAAGGTAAGAAGAAGAAAAATCATCTTGTCTTTAACTGTTTACATAACGATTTAGCCGAATTTTGGCCGTATATATATACGTTTTTTTTTTCAATCCCCCCCTCTTAAACAGAAAATGATTGTCATTTTTAAAAACAACATATGTTTACATATTGAGCAGAATTTTGCTATACTTGTTTCTTTCTTCAATTCCCCCTTGCATACAAAAACTAATTACCATTTAATAACAATACGCAGTTCGTAAAAAGACAAATTTAAACAAGACTGCCACCGTAAGTTTTTGTTTTAATGAATGCAATAATGACAAATGATATACCATCCTCTACCCTATATCCGTTACGCGTTAAAAATCACACCTTAATTTTCATGTGCTTAGTACGTCTGTTACGCACCATTGTGTCCGACATGGACGATTATGTCCGACAACGTTTTTGAACCATTAAGTCCGGCACAATGTGTCCGCTGGACCATTATGTCCGGCCCGTTATGTACGCTGGACCATTATGTCCAGCCCGTTATGTCCGCTGGACCATTATGTCCGGCCAGTTATGTCCGCTGGACCATTATGTCCGGCCCATTGTGTCCGCTGGACCATTATGTCCGGCCCATTGTGTCCGCTGGACCATTATGTCTGGTCCATTGTGTCCGCTGGACCTTTATGTCCGGTCCATTGTGTCCGCTGGACCATTATGTCCGGCCCATTGTGTCCGCTGGACCATTATGTCCGGCCCATTGTGTCTGCTTGACCATTATGTCCGGCCCATTGTGTCCGCTGGACCATTATGTCCGGCCCGTTATGTCCGCTGGACCATTATGTCTGGCCTATTGATGTCCTACAAAACGTTAGTAATTGTAGGTTTGTGCGTGTTTGTGAGGGTGGGTTTGTAAACGCTCACTTGTGGAGTCTTGAGGACAAAGGAACAATGGACCCCACAAGGTAAATTCAATGGAAACAATTAGCCCCAATACGGAAATTCTTTAGAAAAGGGATAATAGAACTAACAAAATAATACCCCATAAGTCTATGTTTGCGTGTTAAGTGTTATGGGTCCCTTGGAAAAGTGTAACTTTTCTGATTGTAAATTGACTGTTTTGCCCCGGTTTGGTCACAAATCTTTTTTTGTATCTTAAGCCCAAATGACATTAAACTTGACATACTTCTTTTGTCATGATGAAAAACAGTTATTTCATCACTGGAGTCACCGTTAAGGGCGCTATATTGCATTATTTTATACCATAACTATGGGCAAAATTGTATTTTTTCGTTTTGTATTTCTCACTTAAAAATAAAGATGGCCGCCACCTTCAAGCCCGGGTGAGGTTCTGAGCATTGATTGACAATTCATTATTGATGGGCCTATGAAGTGAGAATTTGGCAATGTAAAATAATTTGATTACTTACAAATTTGCTAAAAAAAACCCACCTAATTACGGGCTTAAAAACAAGAAGAAAAAAAGGAAATGGCCATCCTCATAATAAGTGGCTGCCATTCTAAATTCCAACAAGGCAATTGATAAAATCATGTGATCCAAAGTCAAACAAGCGGTTGGCATTGCAAGAACTTACCTCTGAAAACATTCCGCAAAACAAACAAACAAACAAACAAACAAACAAACAAACAAACAAACAAACAAACAAACAAACAAACAAACAAACAAACAAACAAACAAACAAACAAACAAACAAACAAACAAACAAACAAGCAAACAAGCAAACAAACAAACAAACAACAACTTAGTAAATAACTTAGTGAATAAAAAAAAATAGAAAATCTCGGGCCGATCGAATAAAGCGTTCAAACATGACGGTGAACCATTTAATGCCCCCGTCATTATAGGGTTAGGTACAGATTAAGAGTCAAAGTGGTTTAGTTCACTTTTTGTAATCATGGCCATTTTGGATTGTGTTGTCCTTTTTTTCTACATAAACAGTTTTATTGTTGTCTTGACTGGATCTGTGTACTGTTGCCTTAATTATTCCTACTAATGATTCCTAACTGATTTACTGTTTATAAAGTTGACTTATCAAGTAATGTGTGTTTTCTCCTGACTTGAACTAGTCCATGATGAATGCGCTGAAATTTAAGATTGTTTACTTTTATCTTATATTCATAACCATTAGCCATGCGTTTCATTTCATTTCTCAGGTAGGTATCGAAATCGGTAGCCACGGTAAATGAAAAACAAATAAAAGCCACTTTTAGAATGTTTCGACAGCGGGTTTACAATAGGAATAGGCCTTCGCTTGTTCCAATATTTTAAATAATCAAATGATAATTATCAGATGGCTCCTTTTGATTTGGACTTTTCACAGGAAAAAATACCTTGTCTGAGTTTTTGGGTAGCAGGTCTCATATTAACTCTTCGAGCAGCCACGAGGATAAAAAATAATCCAATGGTTACCAAATATGGTCATAATTTTTTTTTCAATGGGCCAATAAGGCCAAGATTCCATGTAATCCTCACCCCTGGTACACCCCACAAGCCTGTAGACTCCCATTGGACAGACCCTAACCAGTGCGGAGTAAGGAGTGTTGAAAGACAGCAGCCACCTGTCTCAGTGTAGTAATTGATTGACCTTGTGTCAAGTATTCCCTTGGGACAGGGTGGTATGCACTTTGTGAAAACAACTTGCGCCGCACTACTGGTCGTAAATAACATAAATAACACAAGTCTAAGTCTTGACTGGCACTCCAATTCACTAATTATATAGATTAAAATAGGTTTGGGCTTGCTGTTGGGGGTTTTACGTAAAAAAAACTGGGTGGATAAAAAAAAAGACTTATGGATGAACCGCGTGATTTTTTTTTTGTGGCTGCTCTGAGGGTTAAGATAATTATTGAACTGTTTGAAAATGGTGTTGAGGAGGACATGGTTATTGAAATATTGTGACGTTATTCTAATCACATTATAAAGTCAGTTTAAAAAAAACCCAAAAAAAAACAAAACATAAATGCCACGGCAGTATTTGAAACGAAGTTTCTGCCAAGATTACGTTTAGGGAAGAAGAACCCCCATTCTATCAAAGTATACATACATTATTGTCTTTATGTATACCTCACCAGGTAATGGGAGTTCTTCTTCTTCAAGGCTCTTGATTTTTTTTGTCTTCGGGATATTTAGTTGACTGCTAAGTGCTGGCTAAAGTTGAGATGCATTACAACCTTATTCAGAGCTTTTCGAATCATTAGTTCAAAATATATCAGATAAAACGAAAAAGAAATGTGTGTTGTGCTATAACAATCAAAACTTCAATATTAAGACGGATCAATATATTCTCTGCGTTCATTGTTTTGTATTTTTTTTTTATATTATTATTATCAATTCAAAATTTAAAACTTTTGCTGAGTTGATCAAACATAACTGTATAGATGACTGCTGTATGATTTTCTTTGTACATTTTAGTGTATTACAGTACCCGAGTGTTTGATTATTACAATTTAACCCCTTTTGGCATCTGACAAAATTGTATCATTAAAATCGAAAAGGTAAAATAGACAGTGAGTCAATGTGTTTACTTGAGTTAATTATTGATTAATTAATATCGAATTTCCCTTGTAACAAACCGGTACTTCAGGAACGTACTCGCAATTATTATAAGTAAATTTGCATCCCTTATTTAATACATTTCTTAGGTCTGGTATATCTTTATCAGTTATACCTGTTACATCTTTGAATTCATGGGAATAAAGCTCCATGCATGCCAAATTATATCCATCTATAATTAGGTCTTGCAGAAATCTTGAGGGGATTGCTTCGCTCAAAAATTAAATCAACATGTTCTTCAAAATTGACAGTGGCCCATTGAGAACAATTGCCAGACTCTTGTATGCGATTTACACCAACTTCGTTATTAATGTGCTGAATCCCTGAAAACATTGAGTCGGACAGAATGATTTTTCGGACACAATGGGTCGGACATAATGGTCCAGCGGACACAATGGGCCAGCGGACACAATGGGCCGGACACAATGGGTCAGCGGACATAATGGGCCGGACACAATGGTCCAGCGCACACAATGGGCCGGACACAATGGGTCAGCGGACATAATGGGCCGGACATAATGGTCCAGCGGACATAACTGGCCGGACATAATGGTCCAGCGGACATAACGGGCCGGACACAATGGTCCAGCGGACATAAAAGGCCGGACATAATGGTCCAGCGGAGATAACGGGCCGGATATAATGGTCCAGCGGTCATAACGGGCCGGACACAATGGTCCAGCGGACATAAAGGGCCGGACATAATGGTCCAGCGGACATAACGGGCCGGACATAATGGTCCAGCGGACATAACGGACCGGACATAATGGTCCAGCGGACATAAAGGGCCGGACATAATGGTCCAGCGGACATAACGGGCCGGACATAATGGTCCAGCGGACATAACGGGCCGGACATAATGGTCCAGCGGACATAACGGGCCGGACATAATGGTCCAGCGGACATAACGGGCCGGACATAAAGGTGCTACGGACACAATGGGCCGGACATAATGGTTCAAAAACCTTGTCGGACACAATAGTCCATGTCGGACACAATGGTGCGTACCATACGTCATATCCATTAGGTCTAGGGACGTTAAACAGTCCAGTCTATGTAAATGAAAAACTAAATGATTTAAGTATTCGGCTGCATGCCCCCCCCCCAAATAATTTATAATGTTGTTAAATATGCATTGTCCATGAGTGGGCGATAGGATTGGGGGAAACAATCAGAAGGATAAGCTGTACATATGAGATAGATGTATAATCATTGTGTACATACGTCCATTATGTACAATACACAATTTTGTTTATGTATCGTTTACGTTTTGGTTCAATTAATAATGTGTATAGGAATAACCTTGGACGTGGGAGTTTGATATTAAAGAATTATATCCCTTTATAATCATCAAGACGGATGATATGTGTCCAATATAGTCATACAAGTATTACAAAATTCGTTCCAAAACTTCCGAACGTTTGTGTATTGTTCACGTTCATAATATATCGTTTGTGCATTGTCTGTGGTGCAGCAAGGGTTTTCGCTGGAAAATATTTTGTTCACTCGACCATCAATATTAGCTCTTTTCTAATTTCATTCCTTCACATATGACTTGTTAGCAATAATTCTGATAATGGAGTATTAGCTCTCTCCGAGCTCCTTTGTAAACAAAATGGTAATTTTCTTCCAGCTGTTTGGTTAGCGGTTGCCATGGAAACCATTTGTTTGACCTCGGGTCGCTTGATTTTAGTGTTTTTTGTGATTTGGGGCGACTTTTTGAGCATAATTTCCGTTTGTTTTTATTTTCCTGGCCAGAAAAATGATAGTGATGAGTCATGTGATAGTGCGAAATGCTTTTGGGAATGCAAGATGGCCGCCAAAAATGGCGGCCATCTTGCATTTTGTGTTTTCAGCCTGTAATAGGGGATTCAATTATATCAAGTTTTTTAACAGTAGAATAATTTCAACATGCTAATTCTTACTGATCGGACCAAAAAGATATTTAGGTTTGTCAGCGAAGCCTTAATATTGCTCTCTGGGCCCTGTGCGGCGACCATTTTGATTTTTAAGTGGAAAAAACGCAAAAGCACATTTCTTCCAAAAATGGGATAAATTTATGGGTTAATACGCCTCCATCGGTGATTACAGTTATTAAACTAGGTTTGAATTATTTTGATTTAGTTATAATGAACAAGTTTGCCAAGTTCAAAACATTCGGACAACAGATACGGAAATGATGGGGAAAACACGATTTTTGACCCTCTTGTGACGATTTTTTGAATTTTGTTGAAGTCATCGTGTAGAACTTCGTGAAATAAACATTTGTGGGAAGTTTCATCGAAATCAGTCGAACACTTTAGAAAATACGGAGTCGGGGTGGGGGGGGGCACTATGTGCCGCCCCCCCCCAGGTCCCCTTACATCCCCAAAAGCCCGGTCCTGATAGGATTGATGAAAAGGACGAAATTTTACGTGAATAGTCATTGTTATGTATCTACTTTAAACTACGATTCTGTTAATTTACTTCCAGGGTCTCGCAAACTACCCTACCTCTTTTTAGCAGCCTCACGCAGTGCAGGGACTAGAGGGTTAATAAAGAAAAAAGAAACGATAAAACAAAATAATAATAAAATAACACTGTGATTGGCGGTTATCTGAAGTAGAAAAAAAAACATTTCAGTGGAAATTAACGGGTCAATTTTTGTTCATTGATGCCTGTAACTTTTTAAAGAGGGGAACATAAAAGGGGTAAAGACACAAACGACTTAAATCACACTGTAAAATCTTTTCTGCTATTTTATAGAAATAAAAGATTTTTAACAGGCTATTTATCGGGCCAAAAACGCCCTCTAGTTTCCCCTATTTATTTGACGTCATGATGTAGAACTCGGCGAAACAAGCATTTATTGCAAGTGTCAAGAAATTCAGTCGTAAACTTTGGAAAATACGGAGGAGGGGGCACTATGTGTCCCCCCAGTCTCCGGCCAAAAAGAAAATGATAATAACAGGTTATAAAATAGTGCTCTTCATGTTTGACTTCTCGGATAACTGGACAATATATTTATGCATTCATTACACCAATAAATCTATTAGTAGGCCTTTCTCTGAGACTCCTTCTTTTTCTCCATCGTTTAACTGCAAACGTCAGTTTACGCTTTTGGGGGGTTGAAGGTTTTCGTTGTGTAAAGTTGAGGAAATTGTACTAAAAGCAAATATGGAGGAAAGCACCTCCTTTTACATATTTACGTCCTCCAAGTATTTGCCAGCCTATTTTCAATCCCACATCTTTTAACCTTGACGGTACGTTCAAAATTGCTCTCACGAGAAGACAGGAGAAGCCTGTAAATTAATGGTGTATTTTCAGAAGTTAGAAAACCTTAGTTCGAAAAGCAGAACCGCCTTTCAAACAACACAACGGTATCGCTGTGTTCTTTTATAAAAGAGGTAAAGATGTCCATTTTGTTCGTGGCTCCCTCTTTGAATAATGGAGGAAAAAATAAATAAAGAAAGAAAGCACTGCATGTTGTGATTGCGAGCAACCCCTTTTATATCTTTATATAATTATTTTTAATTCGAAGAACATGGAAAATCTTGCAGCATTGTTGGAAGAAAACGACATAACCATACTCACAATGGAAGCAGTAAAGGAGGCTGAGAATTCAGATGAACAGCTGAAGAGTCTCAAGGTGGGCCATATAAAAATTAGAAGTAATCACGAGCCGCTTTGTTGAGTTTTGTAGGAAATGAAATTGATTTTAGCATACCCATTCATTTGAAACCCCTCGGTGTAATATCAACTATTGTACCGTACTACATTGCTAACAATACAAGTTTGATATTATTAAGTTAGTGCATGCAAGATCTTGGTCAGTAATTTCTAAGTGGATCTTATGCTTTGACGTCATCCCGCCGCCATCTTAGAGGTAAACCGAAAATGAAACAATGGACACAAAAAATGTCCCTCATCCCTAGCATGATGGACATTTCAATTTGTTTTGTTTACCTTTCAGAGACATGACGCAAGGGTGATCTTTATTGGTTTTTACTCTGGGCCGGCCGCAATCTTATTTTGTAAGGTAAGATTGGCCATGTCTGTCTGAAGCCTGGATGTTCATTTCGTATCTGATCGTCACATGCTTACATAAATAGCCCTATTGGGGGTAATGACGTATGCGAAGATGTGAACTTAATCGCAAGTATGTGCGCGTACGTATGTGACGTCGTTAAATTATTCGTGCGCATGCGTGTGACGTCCTGGAACTATACGCGAATTAATTTTATGTGCGCATACGTATGCGATGTCCAACGTCACCAATTTAACGGCGGTCAAGTTTTATGGAAATATGGATTTGTCTCGTATCTTTATCTTATTATTATTTTTTTTAACGAAGCACTTGTGGACATTTGCTCATGCCAGAATTTCAGACGGAAATATTTACAAAAAGTAATACAACACATTTACAGGCGTTATATACATTCAAGTTGAAATACGATTTTTCAACCAGTCTGGCTCTTACCAGGCTGGTACAGTGATGCATGGTGGACGCAGTACCCTGACGTACCATGTTCTCATGCTGAACTGCACACCGCATTAAATCTCTACATTGGATTTGACTGGGATCTGAAAGTCAAAGACTTATCTTTAGTGGATCTTAATGGAATTGTGAGTTTGTTTTCTATCATAATGCTCACCAAGTAGTTATTACAAAAACGTAGTCGATAATGTTCGAGGGGTTGCTAAGAACAAATAACCAAATGGACCTCCGTGCATCTCTAATTAAGGGGGGGGGGGTTAATAAATAAATACAAAATAATAATAACAATACATAAACAAAATACAGTCAAAATGAAAAAGCAGCATTTTTGTTCCTCGACACGCAAACTAACTTCCACTTAGACATTGAACACACAGTACAAAGTCTACTGTGAGCAGGTTTTTAGGACGCTAGGTGGCGGCCGACTTACTGAGCGAATATATCTTCTCCAACTCTCGTGAACTTGACGTTTCGGGCAGTATGTTTTCATGGTCTTCATTACTAAGAGGCCATCTCCCCAACGACCACCCTTGCCCCTATCATTCATCTTCGTTTTCATATTTTCGTTTCAGAAGTTACGTCCAGAACAAATGGCAGACTTGAGCAAATTTACATATAGCTATACCCGCGGATACGATTGCCTGATGACCATGGCACTAGCTCTGAACTCATCAATATCTGATCTACAAGGGATGAAACCTCCGAGGCGACTGGACGAGTTCATGTACGGAGATGCAGAAATGGCGGCGGTGTTCTTGAATCACACTTATCGGACAAAGTTTGTGGGTGCGACGGTAAGTTCAAATTAACGGGACCCACCTTTACTATGGGATGTTTCGGGATGGTACTTTCAAACAACTATTATACACATTGCCGTAAGCTGGAAAGTTGAGCTCCCCCAAGTGACCGATGCTTAGTTCTCCAATTGCACAATGTTACTGCAGCAGAACTGATGATTGTTTGTTTTGGGGCCTCAATTATTATGATACTTTTCTATTCACACATAGCTCTGTTAAAGTACAAGCTGCGTGGTATTTCCACAGTGAGAAAAACCGAACCCCTATCGTTATTCTGTACAGTGTAATAAGGGGGAATTATTCGCAAAAAAAAATAAACAAAATTAAACAATCTTCGAGGCACACTAAGGGTACCGGCTATGTTCGCCCTATCCCTTCCCACCCAAACATTTTTTTTTAATATTGCACTCTGCAATTTCCCGTTTTCAGGGCCCGGTTGAGTTCACCGAAGACTTTGGGCGTAAAGGTGGCGTTATACTTGTGGAGCAGTTGAATGGTTTGTGACTTTATCATGTTAAACCATGACCAAACTCGAACAAGATGAAATATTTGCATTTACAATTATGCTATTTTAGCTTTACAACAACAATACTTGATCTCAGTTCTGGTTTCTATAGGTGACCATGTAGTTAAAGTAGCTGAACACCACACCAACGGTCAGTACATCATGGTTGCAAATGCATCAATCAAGTGGAGAGGTAAGTCATCCAGTTAAAACAACAGTGATGTCAATTTGACGTCATCCGGATTTTGGAGTTCGTCGTGTGCCCGGTAAACGGATATAGGGCCTTATGCCCTTTTGCCGGGAACATAAAGTAGTTTGTCCCAGTAACAAAAGGACGTAAACAACAAAATGGCTCCTGACATGAAAAATATATCAATTTTGTTAGTTTTCTTTTTTCTTTCTTTTTTTTTTTTTTGCTAGAATTACCCTGAAGACATGTTTCCCCCATTCCCCATGCGGAGTTTAACTTTCTAGAATGACTTTTGCATGGCAACATGTTTACCAATCTTTCCCGCTCATAATGCTTGAAACATATTTTTTAACAAAAACTACTTACGTCTTTTGCCGGGAACTTTCCCTTGCGTCCTTTTTCCCGGGCAAACGACGAGTTGTTCCAGAGTAGCATTGAAGGGGGTGGGGGCGCCACCCACTCGTTGAATTAATGATCATTCATAGTCTTAGACAATGATCTACTGTTTTAGGTTTACATCTAAGGTAGAAGAACAAAGAATCACAAACACATTCATGATTATTATGAATTTTCATTTTCTAATCGGTCCACAGGGTCCATACAACCAGTTGATGGCAAGACCGAGACGCAGCGGGTTCTGAGCACTTCCCACCTGCAGAGAGCCATCATTTTCACCGTCGCTGGGCTCGGTGTCTTGGTTGCTTTCACATTCCTCATTCTGAATATCTCCCTCCGGAAAAAAGGGTTTGACAATCTTTTCAAGTTTTAGGTTGAAATCATGCTCCTCCCATTTTGGACAAGCATTATCTCCACACCCGCAGTGATCGAGCAAATGTTTGAACTAATCGTGTAAGACAGTTGTAAAGACACGTTCACAGAGTTGACAGAATGTTTGTTTGAATATTAGCCTGGCTGTTAGCTCTACACTCAATCTGAAGAAAGGCTTGGCCGAGAATGAAGCTACTGTTGAATCATGAGGCGAGAACAGACTTTCCACTGATTCGTTTTGATTGCAAAATTAAACTAAGCGGTTTAATACAACCTACTTGGCCAAAACTCCACACCCCCGTATCCTTTTATAAATTACTTAAAGTATTATTTTGTTTTTAACCCCAATTGTTTCACCCTCCATTATTAAGGGCCATCAAGATCTCCAGTCCTCAGATCAATAACCTGATTGTTTGTGGCTGCCTCCTCCTCTACTCCTCCGTCTTCGTAACTGGGATGGACACATCTGGCTTATCTGATACCGACTTCATCATCCTATGCTATGTAAGAACAATGTATATCTCTTTAAAACGTTAACTCTACATTTAGTAGCTTAAAGATAAATAAGGGTATTTTACATCATTGATTGCTGGAAGTACAAAACTCATTTCCATCAAAAGATATTTAATTTTTTAAATCGACCGTACCATCAAGGTAAACCGCAATACATCACTACTGGGATCTGTCTGCATTTAAGTGAAAACTATACAAAAGGACTGTTATTTCGTCAGGAATCCTGTGTCTAATTTAATAATATTTCGTTGTTGCAGTCCAATTACGCTATTGTAATTTTTTTGTCGAATGGAATGTTGATTGTTTTTTTTTAGTTGAATTCGACAGTCTAGACCTCATGCATTGACGTCAACCCAAACCATAACCTTAAGTTCTAAGATGGTATGCATAAGAACAATATGATCTCATGAAAAAAATTAACTTTACATGTTCCCTCGAAATGGTAATTCATTCCCTCAAAATTGTATTTCCTAATACTTTATTATTTTGTTGTCCAAGATAAAATGTCGTCCCCTCAAAATAATATTTCGCTCTTCCTTCAGTGACATGTTGCACCTTGTTAGAGGACTGGTAAAACGATGAGGGCGCGCTGCGACTCAAGTGAAGTCGTGTGCACAAGGTCTATTTCCGATTGGAAAAAGTTCTTTGATATGGAGTTTTAAATCAGTTAGCTTTCAGAGTGAAATTTAAATAACATAATGTGATTTTGTTGTCAAATTGATATACAACAACGACTTATTTATTGCATTTGCAGGCGAAGATGCTGCTAACATGTGTGGGGATGTCCATGTCATTTGGGTCTCTGCTGGTCAAGACGTATCGAATCTTCGCAATCTTCAAGATAGCAGTGGCGAAGTTCAAGAAAATCGTAAGTAAAACATGGCACTTGAGATTCAAGATATTGTGCAAAATTCACAAGTTAACAAATAACTGAAGGGTAATCTTAATTTCCACCTGTCCAAATGGTAACCTGATATTGATGTCGTTCAAAATTTGATTTATATGGTTTCAATTGTAATACTAGTAAAACTAACCTTACAGGAGCACTGCTTGCAATGTCATAATTGACAAATATTATAAATAGTTTGCTTTATTGAGAGGCATGTAGGATTTGGGATACCAGGGGGATTTAACGGTGCGGTGTCAAATATTTTATAAATTGTAAGTGATTAAAACTATCAAAAATAAAAGTACGATAAAAAGGGGTAAACTACCATTCCTAGCAAGGGAAGAAAGCAAAATTAGTCTTTCGTCTTTATCTAATCTTTTTCAGGACTTGCCTGATCGGAAGTTGATGTTTGTTGTTTTTCTTCTGGTACTACTAGATGTTTTTATAGTGACTGTGTGGTCTGTTGTCGGTCAAGCATTCGTCAGGAATGTCCATCTGGATAAAGAGGTAAAGTTTGACTTTTGCAAACAATCAACAATAAGGTTTCACAGAAAGATAATATCGTTATCTAATAGAAACATATGAACACCTTTAACAACAAAAGCAGCAACAGCAGCAGCAGTAGCAGCAACAAGATTTTACTTGTTACCTGGTTATACTTTTGTATCAGTCCTATATACACCATGTTCAAATCTTAGCACTAGTTCAATATTCTGCTGAAGCTTGCAAATTATACTCGTAGAAACGTCGAGATTTACAACATCCGTGGTTCTTAAAGATAACATCTTCCCTTCTGAACCACAGACAGCTTTAAGTCTTACATAATTAAATGCCCCATGTTTATTTCTTGTAGTTGATTGACCCTCTTCACGAATTATACGTCATCCCGGTGATTCGCCAATGTGGATATAACTACGGTAGTTTATTCACCGGCGCCCTTTACAGTTTCAAAGGCATCGTTCTCGTGTTTGGCTTATTTCTCGCGTGGGAGACGAGAAAAGTGAACATTAAAGGCCTCGATGACAGTGAGTATAGTTAATATATCAAGTCCATACAAAGAAATTCATGAAATGGCACCAGACTACCTGTGTCTAAAATTTCAGATGCCCATTATTCCACCAGGGGGTAGTTCCACCGTTTGTTTTTCTTCTGTTCACAGAGTAAAAGAACTAGTGCAATACATTCTTTTCATACCGGAATTCATAAATGGAATTTACTTTCTAATAGTATAAATTGTTCAAACAACCGTTATCAATTTTAAAGGTCAGTGAAAACAATCTTTTTACTCAGTCAAATTTTTAAGCAGTATATCTTCAATTGTCAACTTTTTAAAAACCCTTCTATGTTTTTTTTCCCTGTGCGTTTCTGTCTTTTTGTGTTATTTATGTTTGCCTTTTTGTTTTCTTTATAAGGACCCCTGAAACTAAGCCGTGATTCGATTGCGAACAGCTCTTTGGGCTATCCGTGGCTTTGTTTTCAGTTTTTTGTTTGTTTATGTATCGCTTGTATTTTTGTATTTTGGCAAATGAAGTGAAATGAACGACAAACAGAAACTATAAGCTCAGTGATAAAAAGCAGAAACAAAATATAATAACTAATGCATACACTCAGTTATTCCCTTTTTCAAACCCATGCCATTGTCTGTTGTCTTTTGCTAACCATCGGTGTCTAAATAATTAAGTCGACGCTATTGTGATTATTAACGATTGGTTGGATTTATATAATAATCAGGTAAATGCATCGCTCTGTCCATCTTCATCGTCGGTGTAACCGTCGCCCTCGCCATACCAGCCCTGCAAGTGTTTACCTACGACATTGACCTGCATTTCTGTGTCTACGGAGTTGCTGTGATCTTTGCTAATACTGCGGTGTTGTGCTTGGTGTTCGTACCCAAGGTAAAACGTTATCAGCAGTCGTGCGTGCCATTTAAACGTGGACATCGAGCCTCAGCGACCATGTTGAATTTCGTTAATACAATTACAGATTGCCACGTGATACTTCACACACACAAAAACGATTATCCAATTAATATTAAATGGATAGTGTTAAAGTGTATAAAAAACACATACATCTCATTAGGATGTATTATTATGTACCAAGGTAAAAACACACGGTTGCAAAAGGACAAAGTAAACCTCACAATCAACAACTGAGACGTTCCGCCCCCTCCAACGATAATTATACAATGTACTTGGTACGCCACTTCAGGATGCTGCAAGTCTCACAAGCAAACTGAAACCATCATGATATTATAAAACCCGGTTGACCAATGGCATCACATGTTTTGAAAGAGGCAAACGAGCCTGGACTTCCCACGGGCACAAAATGTACACTTGGAAGGAAATAAACCTCGTACACTATGTAAACCTTTTGATCAGTTTCAAAAACGCATCCTGCTGTTGTTTATATTCAACTCGCTGGTTTGACATTTCGGTACAAAATGTTTTTTATTCCCATGATTGAAATTTTGAAGAAAAACAAACCCACCTGGAAAGCTCAAATTTACTACTTGTCTGTAAAATAAAGAAATAACCTTTCAGATCAGATCATTACAAAGTGCTAAAAAAAACAACAACAACAACAACAACAACAACAACAACAACAACAACAACAACAACAACAACAAAATACAGATTGTTTTTATGTATTCATTGTTGTCACTATTTTACTTTATAGTTTTATTTGTTCTACAAGACACGCAGAATGACTCTGCAGACCAGCATGGTGGTTATGATCGATCGCACTGGAACATCTGAACATTTCCCCTCGACCGGAAATAGATTGACTGATCTCCATGCCATCCTGGAAAAGGTACAGATGATTTGGTTTTGTTTTTGGATCGAAGTTTTCACAAATAACCATTTTGCACTCTCAGTTAGCTAGCCTTGTTCATGTACTTTACGCTTAAAGCACGCAGTCCGCATTGTTCACTTTATGTGACCCAACATGTAGATGTACATGAAATAACAAAACTGTGAAACTTTAAGCTCATTCGGTCAACCGTGTCACGAGAAAATAATGAAACAAAGAAAACCTCGGGTTTTGGACTTGCTAGGTCAATAGTGACTGTCTGACTCATTCCTAAAAAAACTAAAGCATTTCAGGCAAACAAAATGCAAGCAACGCTTTCCACCAAGATCTTCAGTATACCATGTAAGTTATATGGAAATATTTGAACATTTATGGTTTCAAATTCCCTTCAACCCTATCAGGACCGGGGAGGGGGGGGGGGGCAATTTTTTTCCCTGTTACTTTTTAACGCTTAACGCCAAATTTTCTGACTTTTCCCAAATATATATAGAGTCATATTGGCAAAAAAATAATTGATACCAGGGGTGAGCTGTTGCCATGGCAACCATTTGTTTGACCTTGGGTGCTGCGATTTTACTGGGTTTTTTTTTTGTGATTTTGTTTACTTTTTGAACATAGTTTCCACTTATTTTTGATTTCTGTGCCAAAAAAGTGATAGTGATGAGTCACGTGATAGTCTTAAATGGTTTTGGAAATTCAAAATGGCCGCCATTTTTGGCGGCCATTGTGGATTTTGTGTTTTCAGCCTGTAATTAGAAGGTCAAATTATATCAAGTTTTTTAACAAAAGAAAATTTTCGACAAGCTAGTTTCCTACTTTTCAGACCCGAAAAGTATTTATTGCTGTTAACTGGTCGGGTGTTATTTTTAAATTTCTTTTACAGAAAATATCAATTCTGAAAGAAATGGTCACCGTTTATCGAAGATAGCCGTAAACCAACAGGCTGCTAGATGTTATAAAAGCGCTAGTGGGTGACACTGTCATGGTGGGAATTTTAATTCAGTAACAATTTGAAGTTTGCCGTTAAGTATTGGTAAATGGCTGTCAATTTAACAACATAAATGTTAATGTTCATTCAAACACTGTTTGTTTAAAAATTTATTCTAAACAAAATTAACAGTGGAAGAAAATATTAAAACAGTTATTAGGAGAAAAACAATGAAACATGAAAGAAGTTCGTTACATTGTTAGACAACACTAAAATAAACAAGTTCAAAAACAAATTCCAAAAACCGTTGAAACTTGAATTGAAAATCACGCAAGATGATTCCTTTGGGGGTGTTTGAAATGTGTCAATACTGCCGTCCACAGTCATCAAATTTATATGCAAATCACGTAAGTCAAGTGTAAGTCATGGCGAGATTTTGACGTTTATCTAGTATAATGTGATCACTGATAAAAACGGGAAGCAAATATTTGCCTCATTCGTGTTTTATGGGTAATCTTCGTAGCTTGGTTATTTTAGTTTAATGATTTACTTCAGTTGACATTTAATAAAACTGTCAACCAGTCAAAGTGGCGGTTGTCGTGTGATTGTTGTGAAAAAGGAAAGGGTAACCTTTCTCACTATAATAGTTTACGATTTCACATGACTATCCGTTCGGCCGTGCCCTAAATGTAGCCCAAACCGTTTACCTACATAAAGCTCAGGCCGAAAATATTGTCCGAACTGGCTATCTACGTAAATCTAAGGCCTGAAAGTAGCCCAAGCCTGTTACCTACATAAAGCCAAGGCCTAATAGTATTGCGAACCAGTTACCTATATAAAACTAAGACCTAAAAGTAGCCCAAACCATGCAGTGACCTACACAAAGCCAAGGCCTAAAAGAAGCCCAAACCAGTTACCTACATAAAGCTAAGGCCTTAAAGTAGCCCAAACCAGTTACCTACATGTAGCTCAGGCCTAAATAGAGCCCAAACCCTTTAGCTTTATGGAGTTCAGACCTAGAATAGGCCAAACCTGCACTTAGAAAGTATCCCGATTTAGTTTGGGCTACATTAGTGTGCAATATTGGGGCTCGATTTAATTGCTGCTCAGTAACGTAATCTGTGTTAATCTTACATGTTTATCATCAATTTGTTCAATAAGCAGAATGCTTCAATATGACTGCCGTAATAATAATAGCAATATCGATATAAACCATGTTTAACAGCCCGTTACACACACGGCGTCCCAATGCGATGAACGCAGAAAGAAAGAACAACATACATAGTCAACATTAAATATATATTTATTTTTGAATCGGTGATGTATAGAATTTCGCATTAGTTGCCCCCTCCAAATCCGGGGGAACGTTCGGGCAATGCAAAAAGAAAACAAAAAGGGAGACAAACTTTTTAGTTGAAATCGGTGCTAGTGTTTTTATCTGTGTAAAGTTTTTATCGGGCAAATTAACCCTCTGTGCCCCCTTTAGAGTCCCATAGCGCCTAGGTTGATGAATGATATGAATACTTGAAGTATTTGAAATTGTGCATTTAATCTTGTGGGTAAGTTTGTTCTGATTGGTGTGAGATGAGGTCGAGACAAAGAACAATTAAATTTACTAAAAACTGCTTCACATTTGGAAAATATGAATGCAGTTTAAAAATAAGTTTTGGGAATCCGAAAGAGTTGCGTCGTTCGTTAAGATGGAATTTTTGAATTGTAATTACTCCTCGGTATCCATGCAGAGCCCAATTTCAAACATCTGCTTAATCACCGACAGTAAAGGTAGCTAAGCAGAACAAAATCATGCTTACCATGAGGTTACCAGCCAAAATACAATGTCACGTGTACAATTTTTGACTCGATAACATAGTTTTGCTAAGCAAAACAACGTGAAGGACTCTTGTGTGCTTAAACAGGTCCATGAAACCATTGCTGCAAGCTTGGGACGTGTTGGTTGACTTTCGGTTCACTATAACGATTTTGTTTTATTCCATTTTAATTTATTATTTCATTTATTTAATTATTTTATAGCAATTATTGTCATATTGACAAAGAACGATTACATTTACTTAAAGCTGCTTGACATTTGGAAAATATGAATGCAGTTTAACAATAAGTTGGTACTTTAAGTGCAATAAAGTCACCAAAAATTAGAATTTCAGTCTGATTTTATCTAATAATGGATGCATCGAGAGACAGTAAAAGCCTGTTCATTGTTAATGCCCTAAATATAGCCTATTTTAATTAATATCAGACTAGTTTTACGACGTATGGCTTTCCATATGATTGACCCTCACAAACTAGGTTCAAGGCCACTTGGACGTGATAGACAGGAAAAAAACCCTTTTTTTATTAACAGCCATTTTTATCTAACTATGTTATTGTGGGAACGGTCATTAACGGCAGAAAAACGGGGGGGGGGGAACTAGTCCCGTGATTGAGATAATGAGGTCCAGGCATTTCCATGGCATGAATCCAGTGAGCGCAGACCGTATAGATACAGTTTTTACATAGCGTGCGTCTCCACACTCGAAACCTCGATCAACATGGCATGTTGCTTTTCGACGACGCTCTACTTTCTACTCACGATGACAATACATTTCGATGAACTCGGTGAGGTCCGCGGAACCGCTGAGGCCCACCGCGGCAACAAACGGAGCAAGCCCGTCTACATCGGTGCCTTTCTTCCCACGAAGACGGATGCCAACTTCGATATGCTGCCTACGGTACAAACTGCAGTAGATCATATGAACGAGTTGGATGGAATATTGGACGACTATGAATTGAGGATTAGATGGAATTTGACAGAGGTAAGCGAATCTGAACACGGTATTAATGATACTCCTAATAACACTATTATGTAAACCACGGTGTCAATGAACAGCACACTGAACGAACTACCAGATTATTTCCTTCGCTAGAATTTTGAACTTCCGTTTTCAAATTCGAGTGTTCAGATTGCATGGAAAAATGAGTTTCAAACTCATACTGGGCATTAACAGACTCTGCTCATTGCTTCTATTACGCTTAATTATTTGCAAATCAGCCTTACGCACTGTTAGTTATAGAAACTGAAAGAGTCGCGTTGTTCTTTAAGATGAGTCTTTTTAATAATAATTACCTCGCTGTAAATGCCGGGCCCAATTTCAAACGGCTGTTTAAGCAGCGAAATCATGCTTAGCAGTATCAGGTTACCAACCAAGGTACAATGTCACGTGTACAATGTGTGACTGGACGGATTAGTTTTGCTAAGCAAAACAATTTGAAGCACATTTGTCTGCTTAAACAGCTCCATGAAATATTGGCAAGAAATGATTGATGCAAGCTTGGACGTGTCGGATGACTATAGTCTCATTAATAACGTGTTTTTTTTATTATTTTTTTTACTTATTTATTTATTTATTTATTTTATAGCAATTGTTGTCATATTGTATAACGCGTAAACTTAAAAGTTTAAAATTATTGAAGAGAGTTACTGTTAAATTGAACTACATTATTTGACATACAGGTGTTGTTAAAACTACGTTGGTTTTTGTATTGTTTGTATTTTTTTTCTTTCTATTCTTTCACCAACCACTACCTTAATGATTTGTTGGGGGCTATGTAACAGCTATGTAACAGCTAAATGCTTTTAAAAATATAACTGACTATTCCGTATACCCATCATGACAAAGCGAACAAAATCAATAATTCCTAACTCCAATAAACAAGATGGTTGCTATGACAATTGTCAACGCCAATCAATAACAATGATGGTGGCTTATTTAATATGATAATACTTTTTTTCTGAGGGTTTCATTCGCTTACTTGACGTGAGAACGATATGACAGACAAAACTACATCAAGGGTTTATGACATATAAACCATAAACAACAAATTACAATAAAAACAATAGATTATAAAATAAACAATAACACAAACAGTATGATATTTTTTTGGGGAAGTACATATCGCCTTTAGGATGTCAGACTGTTGCTGTTGCTGTTAATGTCGCTGTTGTTTTTTAGTTGCTGTGGTTGTGGTTGTGGTCATTGTTGTTTTTGCTGTTGTTTTTGTTGTTGTTGTTGTTGTTTTTGTTGTTGTTGTTGTTGTTGTTCTTCTTCTTCTTCTTCTTCTTCTTCTTGTTGCTGTTGTTGTTGCTGTTGTTATTGCTGTTGATGTTGTTGTTGCTGTTGATGTTACTGTTGATGTTGCTGTTGCTGTTGTGGTTGTGGTTGTTGTTGTCGTCGTCGTCGTTGTTGTTGTTGTTGTTGTTGACAACAAACAAACAAACAAACAAACAGCCAAATAGCCACTCAGCCCCAAACAGTGGGCCTTTGTTTCAATAAAATGAAAACCTCTTTGGCCTAGTAGCTCTAAATATAGGAATAAAACAAGGACAAGGTAGTCTGAAATGTTTAATATTAAACTGATTGCTTCCTTTTGTTGTTTATACTTCTAGAGAGATCCAGCAAATGCTCTGCGTATTGTGAATGATTTTGTCCAAGAAAGTCCGCCCGTGCCCATGGTCTGGGGGCCGATTTTTTCCAGCGTGGCTGGGATCGTTAATGAAGTTCTTCCGAGATATAACGTTATCCAGGTACTAAAACTTACAAGAGTTATGTCAGAAGGGATTGAGTAAATCTAAATAAAAATAACAAAAAAGCAATGCAACCTTTGGGCTTGAAGGAATTCTTCGGGAAGAAAACGCTTGCAAAGTTTGCAGCCGAAGTGAAACAATTACTTAGGAAAAAACTGAAAAAAAACCAGACAATGAAAAGTCACACAGAGTAATCCGGATAACCACAAAACAAAATGAAATTGTTTGTCTTTGTAGATAGCTTTGGCTTGAATTTTCATTTTGTCACCAACAACTTTTGTCGTTTATCTTTTTTTTGATTTCGGATACTATTCTTCAGTGTATATTTTTATTTAAAAGGGTATAACTTCCCATAATTATATATCTAAATTTATTTTTTTATTTTTTTTATTGATATTAGTTTTTTTATAATTTTATATCTGGATAGTTGTAGGATTTATCGAGTCTGACACATCAATGACGAAAGTTGTTAAAACAGTTTTAAATGTCAATATTGAATTGTGTTGTCCAAAGACATAAATAGCAAATAAATAAATTCATAAATTAGCTCATTGGTCTAGTTCGTTGGATATTCTGATTATATTCCCTGGTAAAATGAAGATACGCCATTTCGATTGCTCTATATTACATGGCTTCCCGTCTCCGATACCAAGGCCAGAGGTTCCTCATTAAATTAGCAATCACTTCCACGACCAAAGAAAGAGGACGCAGCTTGGGTGATGCTTAGATTACACGTAATTGAAGGAACGAGGTTGTTGCAGTTGTTACACAAACGGTGAATTTGTGTTGCTTTGTTAAAATGATTACACGTAATTGAAGGAACGAGGTTGTTGCAGTTGTTACACAAACAGTGAATTTGTGTTGCTTTGTTAAAATGGTGGTTTCTACATCTAGTTTTTATTTTGTATTTTGTTTTATTATTTTTCTTTTCTTCTAATATTATTTTCTTCACTGATGAGAAAGATCCATAGTTTGGGTTGGCTCAGTGGTTTCTTTCCCTGCATTTCACCTCTGTGGAGTGTGGACCTGGGTTCGAATCCCGGACAGGAGCCTTGAATATAGACTTGGTTTTCAGTCCCTACTTGATTGCCCGGGTCTTCCCTATTCAGATTGGGGCGTGTCCCCCCCCCCCCCCACATTTGAAACTGGCATTTCTACATCATCTTCTCTACACAAGTTCCGTCGGGCTAACTAGTTACATTGCTATTTAGTCACTCTTGAGGGTCCCAAATACAGTCGTCAGTAATTAATTCTTCTTTTAATATCCGTCCAGGTTGTAACCGCCTCATCAACAACTCTTCAAGATCGGGCCCGCTATCCTCTCACAGTCCAAGTTGCCGCGATTGATGACGAGTATACATCTCCCTCTAAAGTGGCTTTCTTAAAAATGATGGGATGGACGAAGGTTGCCTTAATCTTTCAGGATAATCAGTATTTCAGACACGTAAGTCTTTGTAAAACTCATGTATACTGTTTTCTGTATCATTGTTATGTTGTTTTTATTTCATTCCTCAGACAATTATTGACAACTGCGGCTACTGTAGTGTATGCATACTGCACTGGTCTATTTATAGAACGTTATGCCATTGATTAATCACGCAAGATCTCTTGGTGCGAGAGCTCTGTTTAAAGTACTTTGGAAACAATGGGTACTTGAGTGGGATTCGAACCCATGACCCCACTTTATAACGGTTAGGACAGTTGAGAAAAAGAGTGCGGAGATCCTGGGTTCGAATCCAGCTCATGTAGCCAGTGGATGCCGAAGGAAGTCGGAAAGCACTGAGGTCAGTGCTTATCACACAAAGGTGTGAGGGTTAGAACCATAAAAAAAATAAAATAAACAAAACAAAAAACAATCAATCAATCAATAAATGCTACTAATAATGAATATTAATTAAAATGAACTTATGGCAACTTAAAAATTTAACCTTAATACAGCGTGACAGATAGGGGCAACATTTGGGTGAATTGTGCCTTTGAATTTACAAGCATGAAATGTGGCACACAGTCAAAATATTTTAGGAAGATATTTGGCTATGAGACCACCGCAGATTAAAGCTTCGAAGAATAACAAGGTAGAATAGCAAGCAATTAAAAAAAAATCCAAATGGCTGCAATTGCTTGACATTCTACTAACATTTTGTTCTACCCGCCGAAAAAAGACCATTATGTTGTAAACAATGTTTTAAACTAGGTACTAACGTTTGCTTGTAGTGACACCATTTGTAGAGGTTCTTGAAAGTGTTTAACAAAAATATACTTATTAGGAACATTAGTGCCAATCGACTAAGGAAATTGCATTTGAAAAAAAATATAATAATAATAATAATAATGTGAAGACAAATCTGTGCGGTACAATTGATTAAGTCGCAAATTCCGAACCAGTTCGAATGAACAAAAAATAACAAAAAATAAAAGAAGACATACAAATTCCATGACCGAACTTCTGCTATGACAGGAGGCTGTCAGCAATCAGCTTGAACCCTTCTGCATTAAGCAATCTGATAATAGTCACTACTGTGTCTTTAGGTCTTAACTGCATATACAGGTGCTGCAGCGTAGCCAGGATCTCAAATAATGAATCACAAGTACATTTTCTATGGTGGGGGTGGGGGGGGGGATTGGAACAGTTTTCAGGGGGGCGTGTCCACAGCCCCCACCCCCGATTCCCGGCTACGCCGCTGTACAGTTGGAAACTGCATTCGTGGAACTATGTGTGATAGCCATACGTTTAAGAGATACTGTTTTTATAACTGTTTGCTCAGACAAAATCTCAGAAACTCCAAGTTATAACTAAAACAATGGCAATAAAGCCCACAAGCAAAACGTTGTAGTCCACGGTCGTCTAACAGTATACCGGTCATTACTTTTTATAGAATATTAAGAACCTTGCGGGCTCCTTGGAAGACAATGACGTCACCATCTTGACGACAGAAACAGTTAAGGATATGGCTAACCTCGATGAGCAGCTACAGAGTCTGAAGGTAACTCATTATGAAATAAATGGATCGATAGAGCAAGGGTTGATCGCAAAGTGATCAAACCACGCTCTATGCAAGGTCCATGATTCATTCCACATGTGTATATTTATATTTATTTGTCATACATTTATTTAATAATAGTCCAACAAAAAGGATATCAGCTGAAGTAGACACATATCAGTTACAATGTCAACTGTAAATATTTCAAAACGAAGAGCCCCATTTTTTGCAATGATAAATAAAAAAAAAAAAATAACAATAACGACTCCAAGGACGGAAGTGCAAATTTATTTGCCCTCTTTCCAGTTTTTAAATTGATCTATAGGTAACAAACCTGGCACTGATATCAAAAGGCTTCTTTTCTTTATTTATTGCTATTTTTTTATCACTATTATTATTATTTTTTTTTTGTCGTCTTTCTCTCTCTTTATTTTTCCACGTTTTTATCTCTGTTCCCATTGTTTCTCTTTTGATATAAACACAGTATTTTTTAGTAAGTCAAAAGGGACAGATATGATAGGATTCAGATGTACGTGGTGCATGCAGAACATATAATATATATATATATATATATATATATAAAACTAGTAGGGTTGATGGCCTTAGCTTTCGATCCAAACCGGACCTTCGTCAGAGGCAAAAACAAGCACAAACATAAAAACAGATCCATTTATAGAAAAACCTAGGGATTAAAATAGATGGAGAGTATCCAGAATAGGCGGGAAAAAGACAACCAATCAAAGTTAATTAAATACAGACAAAGAGATTGTTGATGACCAATCAAAATACAGCAGTGTGGACAATGGGATGTCCAGTGGTCGGTTAGTGCAAAAAGGAGATTAGTAAACAAAGGAGGAAAGCTGCATGGTGGGAAATGCGGCTGACATGAAAGGACAGGATTATTTACTCACATGAGGGAGGTGATTAAGGGTAATCTCCCTAAATAAAGCAGTAGAAGTGTAAACATTGAATAATAGAGAGGGGGCTATAATGAGAATACTATGATGATGATGTAAAAGCATGGAAATAAAGAAGTTATTTGCCAAGAGGAATTATTTAACACCTGTGTTTATGTTTAATCCGAATGGTTGGATTGTTCGGAGTTTGTGAATCCAGTGGGATTCTCTGAGTTTACGATGTGAATCGTCGCCGTTGCAGGCCTCAATGACAGTTAGTTCCACATCTTTAACACTATGATTAGGACTATTAAAGTGGATATATACTGGGTACAGTTTTTTGGTCTTTATGGAGGAGACATGGTTCGCAAAGCGAAGACTAAGTTTGGTCTTTGTCTCTCCCACATACTGTACTCCACATCTCTTACATGATATGACATAGATGACATTTGGGGTTTGGCATTGGGAGTTGGTCTTGATTTTGTAGGTAAAGCCAGTGCTGTGGCTTTTAACCTGTACAGTGGGTTTGATATACATACAAGTCTTGCACTTAGAGCGGGTGCAGTG
>OU452237.1:11114782-11202282 GCA_911728455.2 Marthasterias glacialis | reverse complement strand
ATATCTTGATGCCCGGCAACCGCACGGGTGAAGAGTTTGCAAACGTAAAACACATTTCTTTTGCGACGAGTTAGCAATGTACGGACGGCCTCCATTGCAAGAAATATAACATTTTATTATTTGGCCAATAATGCTATCAAAATAACACCCATATTATTGATAAATAAAATTTATTCTCCAAAACGAAAGTAAACTTGTACTTTGAAAAAAAAGTTGTATTTCCGTTAAAGACCAAATTTACCAAACCAGTTTAAAAAATGTGCTGATGCTAAATGGCCTCCCATAGAAAAAGGTGGTCCATGTTTGTAAACAAAATGTTTATTGCCGTAGCTGGCTCAAGAGCTGACTTGTTACTTTCATATAAATCAGGAGTCTGAGTTTTCTTCTCAAAAGTTTCTTCTCAAAATAATAATGATAATATTAATAATCCAATAACAGAAATGCAAGCTGTTATAAAGTGTTACAACACTGTATAAAAACTAAATAAACAAAACAAAAACGCTGAACTACTTGCTTACTGTTTGGTTTCAGAGCAACCACTATTTTTGAAAGACGAACTCCAAGAAAATTATGAACTTGTTTAATTGTTGTTGTATGTGTTTGTTTGTTTGTTTGTTTAACTGCAGGGACCTGTTTCGTTCAACGAAGACCAAGAACGTAACGTGTCATCATACATAGCCCAGTTCCAAGGTAACATTAAAAACTGAAAGACTATCATCGAGAAAAAAAAAGAACTTTCCAAATGATTGATTTATTGTTGTTTATTTGTTGTTATAATTTTGTTTCGAATTTTCTAAGAGAAAAATTCTTTCGAATTTTCCAGTTTAAAGACAAAAAACACTCAACTCGTTTTTTGAGACAAAAAATCCGAAATTAACGGTTTTTGTTTTGTCAACAAATTGGTCGGGAATCATTTTCCCGCACATGGCAGGAGTTTTCCTGTTTGACGACATTATTCACAGGACAGTTTTAGGTAATTATGTCAAATGTAAGTTTGTTAAATTTTCACTTGAAATTTATCTTACATTATGCTGACGCTGTCGATGATTTACCAATCATGATCATGTTTCATACTTAAGGTGAAATGTATTTATTAACATTGTTCTAAGTCTCATCTGAACATAAATTGAATCACTCACAATCTTTCTTTTTTCCGTCTGTTTTTAGACGGTCGTCTCATCAGAGTCGCTGAACACTCCCCCGGGGACGGTATTAAGCTCGTCCCGGACAAGCCTGTGAAATGGAAAGGTTAGCCATTGTCTAAATTCAAGTTAACATTAATTATTTCTTCACGTCGAGTTTGTGGTTAGAACAAACCTTGCTCCGCAGAAACAAGTTGCCAACCAAACTGTAATGTACATTGACAGTAAGCAGCTACCTGCTGATTTATGCATAGCAGGTAAAATGTGTTAAGTTACACTGTCCGGCTTTATGGCCCTTGCCTGAATTACATTGAGCTGGTTATTGGTAAGCATATATGTATGCTTTACCTCAGCAGATTATCAAACAAAGGTGTATTCTTTAAAGTTTTGCCGACGTTCATGATGCAGACATTGCTGTGTCAATCATCTGCAAGTTAGCGTACCTCTTGCTATAATGCTATCAATACTCTGTGGTAATCGAAAAAGAGGAGCTCTTAAAAAAAAAGCGCCTCATGAAAACGGTGACTAAATTTGTAGTATTAGCAGTCGCCAATCAAAACGATATAGCAAAACGATATATAAAACGTTTTCCGCTTTTTTTTTAAGAGCTCCTCTTTTTCGATTACCACAGAGCGTACCTTTTGCCCCTTTGTCTAACTTTTTTACTGAACTTAAAAGCCACATTTTTAACTCAAACTGATTTGACTAAATCTGCTTGATGTGCTTTGTGCAAAATGTTCGTTTTCCATTTCCATTTCATGCATTGAGTTTTCTTTCTTTTTTCCCCCATTTTTTGTCGTGTCTTGAGCGCACAATTTTGTTGACGCTTTTTTGTAACACGTTTTTACTTTTTTTTATTTTGATTGCTAATGTAATGGGCTTTTCAATATGAACGCCTTCCCCTCGAGAGCAGTGAGATCTCTGTGAAGTGCCGTTTTGGGGTGGGTTTCTGTTTTTTCGGGAGAGGATTTTCTAGGTGTTCGATCTTACATTTTTTGTTTTATCTGTCTTAGTTTTGTTCGGGGAGTTTGTTTGTTTGTTTTGTGCATTTAGTTTGCTTATTGTTTTTTGTTTGTTAGTTTTCTGCGTCTTGATATTCCTTTGTCTGCGCGTGTTTCTGCTGTGGTTGTTATTTTGGGTCGGAGTGACACACCCCTTGGTGATAGTGTACTTTTTCACTTCTGTTTATCTCCTAGGCAGCCCTAATTTTGTTTTGTCTTTTGTTTCTCGTTTTTGTTTGTTGTTTGTTTGTTTTTTTGTTTGTTTCCTTGTTTGTTTTTGTGGTGTTGGTTGGTTGGTTTGTTGTTTGTTGGGGGTGTTTGTTTGCTTGTTTGTTTGTTTTTTTGCTTTTGTTTGTCTGTCTGTTTGGTTGTTTGTTTGCTTGTTTTTTGGAAGTTTGTTTTGTTTGTTATTTGTTTTCTGTATTTTTAATTTGGGTTCTTTTTAAAGTGGGGCTATTTTTTTATCATGCTGTTTTCTTGTGCAATTTTTATCGTCTTCTGTGCAATTCTTTAAATTGTTTTATAATTTTTAGTTGTTTCTGTATTGCTCTGTTGTATGTGTTTGATTGCCTAAATAAAGTATTATTATTATTATTATTATATATGTATGGTTAACACAAACTAGAATTTCAAACTTCCCAGCAAACGGAGTTTCTCCTGGGCTTGGGAGAGCTTTTAAAATGGCTACATAAACAAAATTGTTGCTATTGTTTCTTGAATTGAAGGATTACATAGGCCAGTAGATGGAGAGCATGAAACAAACCAAAGAGTCAGAGTGTCTGGTTTGTTAAAAGTTGTGATTCTGGCCCTCACAAGTCTAGGAGTACTGGTTGCGTTGATATTTCTGGCGATCAACATCATTCTGCGTAACCAAAGGTGAGGTTGTCGTTCTTGACTGATGAGCAAGTTCTCCATGAAAATCCACCCAACAATATAACAGCATCATTGCGTTGCAATTAATAATAAATAATAATAACAGGCAGTCTTTATATAGCGCCCTTAACTCAAACACGGCCCCTAGGCGCTTCACAGAGTTAAAAAAACAAAACAAAAAAACAGACCAATTAAAATTAAAATTAAAATTAAACAGTAATTCTTCTATAAAAAAAACCCGATCAAATTCACAAATACTGATTGAGAGGTATACCAAAGGGACCGAGCACGACCATAGTGGCATGCCCACAATGGAAGCATAACCCCTGGCGGCAGTCGGTCGCTTCAGCATAACTAAAATTGCACTAGGTCCCCAGTTGGAAATCGTGTTCAAAACCAATGGGAGCTGTTGCTAAAAAGTTAAAGTACAAACAAAAGAGGGACAATAAGGAGGTCCCCGATTGGAGTAAATACACACTTGTGTGTGTGTGTGTGTGTGTGTCAACTATGTATCCCGAAACATAAATTTAGACGGACCCGGTACCTTAATGTAAGTAGCCCGGCGAGGTACATTATCGGTAGGGGCTATGTTCGGGCATTGTTCGGGCTTCTTATTGGGTAAAGAGTTGAGACTACACTTTGATGCAACATGCAATGATGCAATGTACCAAACACATCTAACTTATCTATAGAAGAGGTTTTTGGCAGATTATACTCTAAAAGACTTACTCTACCATTTCGTTCTCGTTTATGTTGTTTTAAGGGCCATCAAGATCTCTAGTCCTCAGATCAACAACCTGATTGTTTGTGGCTGCCTCCTCCTCTACTCCTCCGTCTTCGTCACTGGGATGGACACATCTGGCCTATCTGATACCGACTTCATCATCCTATGCTATGTAATAATTATGTAGTAATGAAATAATGTAGAGCTTGTACACAGTCTAAAGATAGTATGGCATGTAATGCCATGGTTCATTCAAGTCGATTTATTATCATTTGCCTAAATGTGATAGGTTAAAGATTTTTCTTTGTTGGTAACATACTGCCACTCTTGCTGTGTACAAAACAGGAAGTTTCAACAGAGGGCGCAAATGGAGAAACACGGCTTGTCTTGTCTACCAGTTCTTCTTCGCTTCAGTAATGAGGAAGTCCAAATATTATATAACTGATCTATTTAACCCTTTGAAGTGTTTAAAACAATGACAACACAAGTTAAAACAACACAATTATTACTCTTTGCAGGTGGAAATTTGGCTTATGAGTGTGGGATTTTCCCTTTCTTTTGGGTCACTTCTGGTCAAGACTTACCGCATCTTTGCTATCTTTAAGAAGGCTGTTGAAAAATTCAAGAAAATTGTAAGTGTTTGACTCTGTTGAACTTACATACTTAGTTATTTAGCATTTGATAAAGACTCTGCTAGGGTTGAAACGCGGGCCATTGATATAATTAGTTGTTTTGCTAAATTGTAAGCGTTCAGAGTAACTAATCTGATCCAAGATTAATAATTGATTGCTTTGATGTGTTAGGCCATAACAAATAAAGATTCGAAAATTGTATTTTCCCTTCTAATAGGATTTGCCAGATCGTAAATTGTTGTTAGCGGTGGGGCTGCTAGTCCTGGTCGACTGTTTAATCATCATATTGTGGGTCTTCATAGGACAAACGACGGTAAAACAAGTTCCACTGACAAGAAAGGTACTCCCCATTAAAATTTAATTATGGACTGAGTTTTATACACATTTTGGGGCTCAAGTTCATCTCAGCTCGTCTAGCTAAATATATTGTTCCTTTATATTGCATGCTTCCGGTTTTATGAATTCAACTTTCATATTTTTCAGTATAGATTAATAATTCATTAGTTTGCCTGCTCGCTTGTTTGTTTGCTCACTTGCTTGTTGGCTGGATGACTGGCTGGCTGGCTTGATTGCTTGCTTGTTTACTTGCTAGCTTGCAAGCTTGCTAGTTTTCTAGCTTGCTTGCTTGCTGGCTGGCTAGATGGCTGGCTTGTTTGTTTACTTGCTTGCCTGCTTACTTGCTTGTTTACTTGCTTGATTGTTTGCTTGTTTGCTTGTTTGCTTGTTTGCTTGTTTGCTTGTGTGCTCGTTGGTTTGTTTGCTTGTTTGCTTGTTTGCTAACTTGCTTGCTGGCTGGCTGGCTGGCTACTTGCTTTTTTTTGCTTGTTTGCTTGTTCTCTTGTTTGCCCGTTTGCTTGTTTGGGGTGTTGTATTTTTTGTTATTTTTTCTCCTTCAAATCAAAGTGCAAATAGAAACAATATTAAAGAGACCTGGCCTAAATGTTTGAGATATGAAAAACAGCACTAAGAAGAGAACGTTTTCTTGATCCCCTTCATCTTGTTGCTTCTGTTTATATCTCCAAACAGCTCTCTGATACCGTTAGCCCAGACAGGGAGCAATACGTTATACCAGTCTTGCATCAATGTTATTCACGGTATGAAGTTTACTTTACTTCCGCCCTCTATGGCTTGAAAGGGATTATTCTAGTCTTTGGTATTTTCCTGGCATGGGAGACGAGAACAGTCAAAGTCAGAGGCCTTGATGACAGTAAGTGAAAAATGATGTTATCTCAATATTTGAAATTAAATCATAAAAATGCGAGGAAAGTATCAAATTATTTATTTCTCAGTAAATTAATTCCCATTCTCTAGTTTTCTTTAAAATGTAACATACACACAACTGGTTAATTCCATCAAATTCTCAGGATACAAAGAATGCAGTTGACCCTTTTTCGCCAGAGATGCTGTGCACGATCATTTCTGTCTCGTTGTGATTGTGTTAATGGGGTCTTCAAATGCTCTTTTCCCATGATGTGCCATCAGTATCAAACAGAAACATTTTTCTGGACTATTGGTACTGGAATAGTCGTTTATAATCAGTGAGCCCTCATTTGTTTTATTTTTAAATTTGTTCCTCTTCGATAATTACCAATCCTGTAATTTTTCTCTGTGCAATCAAAACGCACAAAATGTAAGATTTGTTGAGAACATCCTTCCATTCATATGATATAACTAGAATTTTTTCTCTAAGAAAACATGAATTTTTATTAGTATTTTGTTTCAGGTAAATACATCATTCTGTCCATCTGCATCGTTGGAATCACAATAGTCCTTGCATTACCGACTCTGCATGTCTTCGTAGAAAATGCAGATCTGCGTTTCTGCGTGTACGGGATGGCAGTCGTCTTCGCAAACACCATGGTGCTGTGTGTCGTTTTTCTTCCCAAGGTAATTGTCTTTTTCACTGAGATGTCTGGCTATTGAAATTTAAAATCCTTTAAAGTCTTGCGTATTTCAAAATAAGTACAGTGTCCAGCTTGCTTAATACTTGTTTTCTTAATCAAGCTATTGTACGTCAAAAGTGTTTTATCCGTTGCCTGGATACTAATTGAAGTCATTAAACAATGTCATACTAAACATGATAAATGATTTCCTTTCAGGACTGTGTTTAATCAATGACGTAAACAGGGGTGCATAGGGTGGGGGCAACTGCCCCAGGAACATTTTTCACCCTGCCTGACCCCTCCCCCCGCCAGCCTCTGGACACCGTGAAATTTGCTTTAATCATCAGGCAATTTTTACCGAAATTTTCCCTTCTACAAATATATGTGCCCCCCCCCCCTCCTTTCTCTCCACCCCCTTCAAAAACAATACTGGCCACGCCACTTTGTCTAATAACCTTTGCTGAGTAATCGATAATCAAGGCTTTTGGTTCCAACGTTGCCTGTCCTTGCAGTTTTATTTGTGGTACACGACTCGTGGTGGCGCCCTTCGTATGACCATGATTGATATGGCCGCTTCAAGCACGCCGACCCTTACTGATATAAATCGTTGGAAGGATCTGCACAGGACGCATAAATTGGTATGTATATGTATCTAATTTAAAAACGGATCTAGGGGCATTGGTATTGTTAATGAAAACTATGATTCGTTTTGAGGGGCTGTTCAATACGAGAGGGAGGTACAAATTATCATAATAAGTAGGCCTTCACCTAATACGGATTCACTGCTGAAATGTGTACGTTCACGGTCGAGACCATGTCTCTATGTAGTATGTTATTTTGATCAGCATGTAAAGCTGTAGTCGTTGTTTTATGGGCGGGCGCTAATAAGGTACAGACATGTCCATTTTGTCAAGTTGTATCCTATTAGTCAAAGCCACCGATTTGAATGAAGATTTAGGCTCATGCTCGAGTTTCACGACCCATGATATGCCGATGTACAGTTTGTAGGCATTATGATTCTGAAACACCCTGCATGGTCCCTGGACCCAATGCCGTATTGAGAACAAAATGTGTATATGTCAAAAGTGCCAACTGCAGGAGTTACGGCAGACTTTAAAAAATCTGTGGAATGTGCATTTGAAAAGAAACCTGTTAGGTTTTCTTTTAGTTTGAATTCCGTTTTACTCAAGGTGTTACACAACACTATTTAGTGAGTGGTATTTTTTTTAAATTAAGTACTGTGCATCAGGTGTGTTATTGTTTTTTTTTGTTTTTGTTTTTTTAATACACCTAGTAGTACAAATTTGGGGAAATTCCAGGAATACGGCAGAGTACAGAGGACATGGTTATGTATGGTATAGTGACACGGGGAACACCTTTACTAAATTCCACAGAGTCATACAATGATAGTTTTTCTTTATTATTGTCACTGGGGGTGTATAATCAAGAGTGATACATCAAAAACAAGGACAATTCATATAATTTACATAATTAATGTAATGTTATGTTACTTGGCAATACACTTGGGAACTTTGATTACAATAATGTCTGGATGAGAAGAATAAAGTGTTACTTATCAAGCGTGTTATTGTTTGCCAAATTTCTGTATTTGTTCCAGAAACTGGAAGTTCTTACTAGTTTGCTAAAGGAGTATAAATTACTGGTCAGGGGAAAAGCTGGCACTAAACTTGAGCACCGAAGACATTACTCAAGTATGAAACATTCAACAATGTGAGGGCTGCTTCAACTGAAGATTAAGTTATGAAACTACTTCTGTTCAGCAAGCTAGGTCATAATGATGCGTATGACACGGTTGGCCATCGTGGTGTGATGGTACGAGTGTTCTATACCACAAAGTAACCGTGAAGATGACAATAATACACTACTCAGTGGTATATTTGATGATGGGTGGGTGTTTGGGCTTTGCTGTTGGATGCGTTATGGGTGAGAGGAGAACTGTTTTTTTTTTTTTTTTTTTTTTTTTTTTTTTTTGTGGAGGTGATAGGTGAGTTGGTGGGGTGGAATGTTGTGGATATGAGTAAGGTTGTTTGCTTGTGTGGTTGTGTGGAGGCGATGTTTGTGGTCATGTAAAGCCAGCTGGGATTCTGTTTGTGATGAAGGTGGGATACAAGGAGTTCAAGGGGTGGGAAGACTTTACTTTTGAATGGGGTTGGGATAGGTTAATAGTAGGTAGCGTTGGTCTAAGTTTTGAGTAGTGGTAGTAAGCTTAGATTAGCAACATATGGAACCAAGAGACTCACAGAATAACAACCAAGGACAGGCAGGAGAAGAAGAGGAAGTCACAAAAGGAGATGGAGAGATGAAATCACCACATTATGAACAGAAGAGAATGGAAATTGCTGGAGCGGAGAGAGTCATCCATCTGATAGTGTTGAGATTAAGGTGTTTTTGAGTGACACAGATGCTGATGTGGTCGATGGTGGGGATGGTGATAGTGGTGGTGATGTGATGATGATGGTGAAATACCCCTAATGACGATGGGAGAAATGGTGACACTAGGATGAATATAGGAGTATGAGATCACACGATCCGGTATCAGTACAACTGATGTAAGCATAACAATACCTTTGTCATTTTATTGTTGATCATAGCTTGTTGGTAAAGATGAACAATCATGCACGTTGATGTTGAACGATTTGGGTCAAAAAATGTCAGGCTATATGAAAACAAATAATGTCTTCTTTTTTTTCAAATTGAAGGAATACGACTTTTAATGCCCCAACTCTTACAATGGTGAGAAAGAAAAACTGAAGTGTTCACGGATTTACCTAATGGCATACAAATAATAATGACAGAACACTTTTTCTTGAAAAAGATATTTTCCTTGAGCGTTATCGTTTTTTAATAATAAACGAAGTAAGATCAAAAATTAGTTTTCATTTCATGTGAGACCGAAATTCTGCTTGAGAATGCGTACAAAATGACGAATGCATTTTTACGGTTTTCTCACAAATGAAACAACGAAATAAGCTGGTATTTTCACAGGTTGGTTTTATTACATATTATATTGAATTGTGCAAAGAATGGAAGCATTTACAGTCATTTACCAATGTTGAGCTGGGGCTTTGAAGGCAACGATGGAAGAAAACAATGGAAGAGAAACAAAACATGCGTTACACGATATCTATTTAAGATATATTCGTATGTATATTTATTTATATATTTCAACGTATTCCATTTTGCAGAGAATTATCCAGCTCGTTTTTTGTTAATGAATATTTATTATTAGTTTTATTATTATTATAATTAATACGAATATCAATTAATATACTTTGTACACACATGTACATACATGAATTAATTATCAGACGAAGCTTATATAATAATGATATTTAAGTAACGTTACGTTTTTTTTGTTGTTTTGTTGTAAAAAACAAAAACAAAAAAAGGTATTTGGAATGACAATTTGGACACACACGTACACGCACTAGTAGTTTTGCTAACTTTGTTTATACCACGATCCAGCGTTAATTAAACTACTATTTATCTATTGTGTACATTAACTCTTTGTCTTTTGTTATATAGAATATTTTATACCGCAAAAGAATATTATTCCAGCTTTGTTTGTCAAGATAATGGTCTTTCAGTGAGTTATTTTTTTTTTTTTATTATTTGATTCTCAAAATGACCATTTGGATTATATTGTTTCTGTCTTCAAAGTCAACAGAGGAAACAGAAAACTCGATAAAACTTCGGTAAGAAATGAAACAAATATCTTTTGGTCCAAAGGGACTTGACACATTTTGAGATAAGTTGATCTCGGTTGCTATTTAAAACAGCCGCAGTGCAAGATCAGCTTACCACAGGATATTGGTCAAACGGCTGTTTGGTGATTACAACTCTGGTACTGTACTGAGGGTTAAATTCTCAGCAGACGAAATTGTATTTTGTGTGTTTAAAATTCAATGTGTTGCAAACGTCAACAGGCTTTTTCCTGCTAGAATGTTTTTTTATGTCGAATTAATTAGTCAATCGGTCTTTAAAAAAAAACACAATATGAAAATGATTATTAATTTATGTGTAAAGCACTCTTTACTCACTCAACTGTTGTACACCTGGATTTGGCATACAATGTAGTGTTGACCACTTATGTAAACAATTTGTCGACCATCTAAGTTTTGTTTTATTCTCTGTTGCTTGTAATTTGCTGTTAATTGTTTTATCGCTCCGATATTCCTAGTTTTAAGCCGTTACATACATTTGGAATGTGAGGAAATCAGTAAGTGTTTCATTATATATATATACATATACACACAAGTTAACATGCGATTTTGTTTGTTTGTTTGTTTTTTTGCTACATAAAATATCATATTTGCTATTTACAATTTACATTTCACACTACAAAAAGAAAAAAAGGAAAAAGAAAAAAAAATAACAATCAAAAATCAAAAAAGATCATTTTATACAATTTGAAATACTCAATGTAAAAATACTTTATCTTGAAGGCCTATTGAAAGACCGTCCAAATTTCAAGCCATTTTTTTTTTTTTTTTTTTACGGGAAGATCGTAAAGTTCAATATACAACAATGGCTTAGGATTCCTTAAAATCAATTCACGGGTTCAACGCCCGATAGTCTTCGAATTTAAAATTCATAACCGGCTAAATGTATTGAAGAGGATATGTTCGGTGTATACTCTCTCCCAAGACTCACTATCCCTAGTCTTTTAAGGCTTTATATTTGCACAATAATTGGAGCCGATCTTATAAAAACATATCAAAGCAGAGAAATCAATCTTGATTTGACGATTATAAGGTTTTAAGTTTCAAATTGTCATAACTATTCAATTTGGTTCCATTTCCCAACAGGCCCACAGAGGCTATAGTGTTCCCGTGTATGACGTACAATTGCTAAGGGGTTTGCATGGTAATTTACATTTAAGTTTACTGTGAGAGAAAGTATATCGTGTTGTACTTAATAATAGTTTTCGGCGTGTTTGTATACGTGTATAATTGTCACATGTTTAACTGCTTGAAGAGATACGTATTTGTGCACACCCATTTCGACCATGCCAGCCGTTTAAAAATGTTACGACCTTTTGGAATATACAATGTTTACCCCCAAGTTAACCCCAACCGACCCCCTTCCAACCAGCAGCCCCTACATTTGGCTCTTACGAGGTATAGCATTTTTGCTATTTAGTGTTTTAGTATTCTTTGCACATTTGAACTCATTCAGTGGTTCATTGTGCCTCATTCTCACCGTTGTGAAGACATCTAATAAAATCGCCAATAAATTGGTAGCATTAAGTTAATGCTCATCAATAAGTTAATCCAGCCCCAACACTTAGTCTCTGTAGTGTAGAGAAAGGTTTGACCGTTAAAACAATCATTTGGTTTAAAGATCGGTGATCTAAGCACATAACTCAATCGATAGCTCAATGTGCCATTCTTAAAGACAAAACAAGAAACATTGTCCAAGAAAAATGCGTTTACAAGGCTTACTCGTACCCATAACCTAAGCCCAATCCAAATCTCTAACCCTTACCCTGATTGCCCTATACACGTTCTGAAAGTTATCAACTTATAATCTTAGCTTAATTAATTATAACGCAATATCTCATATCATTGATGAAGACAACAAAAAGAACTTTCTAAAACAATTGCAAGGACTTACCCCTTTCTGAGTTTGAGAACCCTTAATACCAAAACTCAACCCTATAACCACAACCCTCATGTTAAAGTCCGGTAACATGTTTTAATTAATAATAATATTTTGCTCAAGTATTGTACATTATTCTCTTTGTACCAAACTTCATTCTCCCAATAAAGAAGAAAGAACAACGAGGCTTACCCCCTTGTTATCCTATAACACCGACTCTTGTCATGAAGTGATTTGTACACAGTTTGAAAGCAGAAGGCTTACCCCTTACTTTGGACAACCTTACTCAAACTAAACCCTACAACACACCCTGCCCCTAGCCATCGCCTCCTAAACACCTGAATATGTGTTTTAGTATGAATATATGCTCAATAATTGCAAAATTAAACTCACTTTTTTTTCTCTTAGCAAGCAAACGAGTAAACGTGTCTTTATTCTCTCTTGAACCATCCCTTACAAGTGTTACCTTATATCAGGTTTGGAAAATGTTTTGGTTTTTTTTTCTTAACGATCACTATATGGTCAACTATATATGATCACTATAACGTAACCCAGTGCCTTATACGCATTCTCAAAAGTTCTTTTCGAAATGATCACTACTATGTGCCCAATTATTGCAAATGTGAACTCCCTTTGTACCAAAAAAGGTGGTTTAATGTTCCCTAATTGTCACCATGGTGGAAACATTCAAGAAAATGGTCAAAAACTACAAAATACAAGGCTTACCCCCTTGTGAATTCTATCATTTTGAACTAAAAAGGGCAATTGAAGAAATTACACCGGGGTTCAGTAACTAAGACTGGTTTGGAACATTCTCAATTTAAGTTGTTTTTAAACCGTCTTATAACAAACAGAAACAAGGTAAGCTTAGGTGGATGAATGAAAGACTAACCCCCTGTATTTGTCTTTATCAAACTATTTTGAGGGAGGGTTACACTAGTAACCAGTGTCACTTCAGGAGATATTGTCTAAAAGTAGGCCTGTTTAAAGTTACCGTAAAAATCATTACAAAACACCTGAAATTATATCAAACAAATTACATAAATTCAACCGGTGTGTAAACACTTAGACTTTCACAAAATTCGTCAATACATTTCTTGTCAGTTGATAATAGAATAACAACAACAAAAAGGAGCTGCCCTTTACAGAATAACAGTGGAAATCTTCAAATCGGCCTGGATTCGTATTCAATCTGTTCATATTATCCCTACATTAATATGCTGATTACATTAGTCAAAATAGATCAATAAGTAAACTGGGGACCACCGTTAGTATCCCATCGATCAGAGCTGGTTTTAATTTGAGCAAACATGGAGCTTTCCACTAACCGCAAAACTACAGAAAATACGTGTATCTGTCAAAGATGCATTCATGCAACACCACCAAAAGGTCGGTTTTGTCCGGGGCTGGTGGGTGGGATACTCTCTCTCTTTCGCTCTCATCAATGATTCCTATTTTGAACCCCAACAACTATGTTGAGAACACTGGAATATGCTAATCCTCACCCGTGACAATAAAACAAAGAACGATTGAACATTGAATAATAATAATAACATTAATAATAACAATAACAATTAAGAATATAACTTAATAGTCACCGACTTATGTTTCCCCAGCTATATACCAGGCTGCAGTTCATCACAGACAATTATAGACAGACATAAACTGCTTATGTGAAATAACATTACATGTACGTGTTTAGTTATCATCTTTTACACTGAGTACAGTTTTATCAAAAATTGCCAGACAGTTGAATACGTTTAACGAGGTAAACATAAACAAAATAATTACAGAATAGAATACGGACAAAATAAAGGGAAAGCACTCCCAGGATTTTGTACAAGTTTATAGTCTTAGTCTATGGTAAACAAAATTACAAACAATGCACCGAAGAAACACAAACTCCATTATAAATCACAACAACATTTACCGCACCAAACCCAAGTTTCGTCTTCTCGTTGGCTTAGGGTAGCATCCGTTTAGGCCCTAGGGTAGTACACATTTACTTCTGTCAAGCTGTTTTTAATTGTGTTAAACAACTTTTAAGGATACAAAATATATTTACAACATTTTTGTGTGTGTACATTGTAAAGGGGCTTGCACTGACTCCTTTGTCATTACTGGTTTTGAAATCGTCATTATCAATTCACCTCCACGCAATGACGTTGAACATTCGACAAATAAAATTAGTTAACACCAAAATGCATGCTATGTAAAGTGAAGTTTTGGTAATAGCACTTGGCGATTTTGCATCCTTCAGTGAAAAAAAGGGAAAGGAAATTAATTTAAAAAAATAAATAAATAAAACGATATTTTAATTTCAAAGATCATTGTTTTTACTCAACTTCCTTTGTGTTTGGCTGGTGACTTAAACAACCGCAATCTTAATTTGCCTACAAGAACAATAGTATCAACCGTTTTTAATCTCTTGAGTTTGCATGAAAAAAGGGCGCGGACTAACACGTGAGTTTCCAAAAGAAGTTAAAAGAAAAGCTTTTGCTCCATCAATTCAAGAAGAAGACAGGAGACACAAATATGCTTTCGGCCTGCAAATTTCATGAATGTTTTTTTGGATCATATCAAAGTATGATATACAACTGCACAATGGCTGACTTCAACTCTCAAGGACTGTGTCATCACACTACAATCAAAGAAATGGCCAAATGAAACGGCAAAACTCTCAGTCATCACAATGGTACGTACAGACAACAGAAAGGAAACCTTTCTGCTCCCTGTAATCTTTCTTTTTCTTTCAGTTTTTGCTCTGAAAAGTCTGAACCGAACTTTCGGTTTGTAATAACAAATAATGTCTCAGCTGTTTCAGTTTGACATAAGTCACTGCACATGTCATTTTATGCCAACATTATTCATAATGTCTGCTTACAGTAGCCCAGACTAAGCACATCCATGTACACTTTTTAAGACTGGAATACAACTACGATATGTGACATATACATGTGTACCTGGTTTCAAGCCCCAGCTCAACATTGGTGAGAAAGAAAGTATAAATGTTCACAGATTTACACATGGTATAAAGATGATGGTAGAAAAGTTTCCTTGAAATATATGTCCGTCTGAAGTGTTATCGTTTTTGAATAACTAGTGAAATAACACCCACAAATTCATTTTCGTCCCATGAGACCAAAACTCTGCCTAAGAATGCCGTACAGAAATGCTGAATGCATTGTTATCGTTTTTCTCGCAAAATGAAACAACGAAATGAGCTGAATTTTTCACAGGTTGGTTGTATCACATACTTGCATTATCTTAATTTGTGCGAAGAATGGAAGCATTTACATACACTTTACCAATGTTGACCAAGGGTTTTGAACAACTAATTGAGTACACCGTTTACAGGTTGGAATAAATACCTCTTATCTTTTGTTGTAGAGTAACACAAAAACAACATGAGGGGGTCTGCAAAAACAGATCAATCCGAGATTTGGCGAAGACAGTTTGGAAAGAGACTCACTTTGCTCTTCTCGATGTTGAGACAAAAAAGGGGCGCTGCCTACAGGCAGCAGCTACCAGCTTATCAATCTTCATCTTTCCAGGCGCCGTGTTCGGAAGAGCTGCTGCAATTATCGACGTTCCCAAAATGGCAGCTCGTAACCCTCTGACCCTGACGTCATCGAGCAGATTGATCAATATTACACATCATCACTCCCGTTATGGATATTCAATAATGCTTCGATAGGCACTGGGGAATGATGAGGAGGTCAACGAGTTCTCGAACATCAATTGACAAACGGCATCAACAATAAATCCATCTTTGAGATTTTCACAGACCACAGAGCGTTCGAAACGGTACCAGGTGTGTTATGATGATACAATACTTCCCGAAATCTTCCATGTGTGTGTTCAGTTCATAATCCCACGTGATCCGAACGCTTCAATGTGTGATATGCTGATATACCCAGGGTGTTCCAAACTCTCCAAGGTGTGTTATGCTGATATACCCGGGGCGTTCCGAACTCTCCCTGGTGTGTTGCTGATTAACCTGGGCGTTCCAAAATCTCCCAGGTGTGTTGTGCTGACAAACCAAGGGCGTTCCGAACTTTCACGGGCGTGGTAAGCTCATAATTGCAGGGCGTTCTTAACTCTCCCAGGTGTGTTCTGCCGATAATCCAAGAGTGTTCCACACGTTCCAACCTGCGTTTTGCTCAATAAGTCATCCATTAACTCCAAAAACGGCACAAGCATGACAAATTATTTACGTGATTCATGGGGGGAGCTTGTTAACTTTAGCAGGAGCATTTACATATTATGTAGGTTAGTTTTACGACGTCAGGGGTCACGTCCCTCTCCTCTGCATCAAGGGAATGTTTTTTCAACTCCAGATTCAAAGGGGCTTTGTTGACTTTTTGAGGCTACACCAAGAACCTATCTTGCTAATGGAAACCACATTTTGTTCGGTAAATACAACACATTATTTATCACACTGTCTCTCATTCGGTTTAACCACTATCCAAATCACGTCAGGTAAGTAGTTGATGTCCAGTAAAGAAGTAACTTCCAAAATTCTGGTCTAAAAACACAGACGATGCCTTTGTTGTATATACTGACTCCAACATTTTTTCTTAGTTATGTTACGGCGCACAGTATGCCGTTCGCCATTCGACAATGCCGAATAGCTATGTGTCGTTGTGCACCGAGTCGATTTTGACCATGTAAACGTGTTGCAAAGAGCATCTTTCCCTCATTTAATGATGGAGGTCTCTGAGTGAGCACAATCCTCAAGACGAGACAAATTTACCAGGTAAGACGGGCAATCAGTTCATGTGAACCCATCTCCTACTCTCATTACTGTTTCAGCCAGCCAGCTCCAATCCTCAACATAATATGCTCGCGTGTGATGTCCACGGATCTCGTACTGTAACAAGGGACTCTCTGTCCACTCTGATGTTACTCTCTCCTCAATAACCAATAAATCCACCATGGGAATAATTGTGTGTAGGTGTGTTTTCATTCTCGGGCTGATCGCTGAGATTGGCGCCAACAAAACCCCCATCGTCTTCATCCAATCCAAATGAATTACAACCATACTTAGAGATGTCCGATCCCAGCGGACATGAAGCTCGTAGCGTAGTCAATTTCCTCAACATGTATGACTTTGCTATAGCTATGTGTAAAGCCATGCCTTAAGTCAGTTTTATTTTTATTTTATTTTTCAGTGAAGAGTACGAAATCATGTTAGGGAATGCCACTGTGCAATAGTCTCTTTGGGGTGACTGACCATTTCGTTCCAATGTTCAAGTTCTTTTCCTCGAGCGTACATAAAGGGACCTACAACCACACGGCCGATCTGTTTATCACCTGAAGAAAGAAAGAAAGAGGAAGAACAATTAAACTAGATATATTTGTAACATGCTGTCATGTTGGTCAAGTTCCCTGTATAATGTCTCATCGCATTCTAACGTCCATATCAACACGGGCCAGACTATACGTTTATTTGGTTTGCTTTTTTTAATACAGACCACGAACGACAACAATTTGCAGGCATTATGTGGAAATCGAGACAGAACAGTGCAGCTGCATTACAATGGGGAAACTGGCCTGAGAAGAGGGTTTTTTGTTTAGGGCAGCCACGCCACACGACCTCGGTTTGAGTTTCATTCTTTTGATAAGGAAAGCAAACAAGATGGCTAAACCATTAATAAATGTTATAAGCTTTTGTTACAACAACACTGAAGACAGTAACAACACGAGAGCAAATTAAAAAATCTGGGCCCAATTCCATAGAGCTGCTTAAGCACAAAGATTAGCTGCGTACAAAACAATTTGTGGTTACCAGAAATAGGTTTTTAAAAAATACCACTTCACATATACAATTTACAGTGACTGGTTTTCTGCTCAATATACGCTCAGCAGAAATTTGTTAAGCAATATATGCTGCTTAAGCAGCTCATTGAAGTTGAACACAGGGCCCTAGTTCAAAGAGCTGCATTAACCAGAAATAGTAGCTAAGCACGACAAAATTGTGGCTGACCAGAATAAGTTTACCAGCCAAAATACCACGTCACATGTACCATCTGTGACTGGTATTCTGCTTATTTTTGCTCTGCAGAAAAGTTTTAGTATTTATTTCTTATTGAGAAGCTCTGTGACATAAACCGTATTTTTGACAGCAAGAGGGGGCGCAATACTAATTCCATTTTGAAAGTATAAGCATGTTTCAAAACATTAAAAATACCAATTTTCCAAGCAAATATCTTACACTGATTAGATTGTAAAACTGCCGATAAAAAAACCCTCAAAGGTTGTATATTAACTGCTTTTTTATTGGAAGTCTAATTGTATCTGGTTTACCACACTATTTCTGACGTTTGGCCCTTAATCTATCCACTCTTGCAGTCAGATATAAGGCATATATGGCCCTGTTTACGTTTGTCAATTTATTTCACTTAACCGCTCACCTTTCATTGCTGGTGCGTGTTGCATCACAGTTAACGATATGCTGAACATGTCGGTGTTACTGGAGGGAACTTTGAATTGAAAAGACTCGTTGTAGGTAGGGTTTGGCGTTTTCTTCACAATTTCTGTCTTCTTAGATTTGACCACCTTGCTGGCGCTCATCAAGCTTACCTTCACGTAACCATCTACAGAGGAGGATCAATTCATATCAAATTAAATGATTATTGAGAAGTACCAGAATGACGATGACAATAAAGACACCCTTAGAAAACAAAATATTTACTGGGTGATCATACTAAGCACAATCACAACAGTGTGCACACATCATTATAGCTTACCACTGTGGCTTGACCCACTGTGGACACAATGTGAAGAAACGACACTGTGACTTCACCCACTGTGGACAAACTGTGAAGAAGATGACACTGTGATCTGGCTCACTGTGGACACACTGTGGAGAATATTTCACTGTGATCTGGCCCACTGTGGACAACACTGTGAAGAAACGACACTGTGACTTCACCCACTGTGGACAAACTGTGAAGAATATGGTAGTGTGACTTGACCCACTGTGGACACACTGTCAAGAAACGACACTGTGACTTGACCCACTATGGACACACTGTGGAAAAATGCACTATGACTTGGCCCACGGTGGAAACACTGTGATGAAATGACACTGTGACTTGACCCACTGTGGACAGACTGTGAGAAATATGGCACTGTGACTTGGCCCACTGTGGACACACTGTCAACAAACGACACTGTGACTTGGCCCTCTGTGGACACACTTTGAAGAAACTACACTGCGACTTGACCTCTGTTGACACACTGTAATGAAAAGACACTGTGACTTGACCTGCTATGGACACACTGTGATGAAAAGACACTTTGAGTTGACCCACCCGTGACTGTAGACACATTGTCAAGAAGATGACACTGTGACTTGACAAACTGTGAAGAAAATGACACTGTGACTTGACCCACTGTGGACACACTGTCAAGAATCAACACTGTGACTTGACCCACGATGGACACACTGTGAAGAAGATGACACTGATCTGGCCCACTGTGGACATTACTGTAAAGAAACGACGCTGTGACTTGGCCCACTCTGGACACACTGTGAAGAACATGACACTGTGACCTGACCCACTGTGGACACACTGTGGAAAACGACACTATGACTTGGCCCACGGTGGACACACTGTGAAGAAAAGACACTATGACTTGACCCTCCGTGGACACACTGTGGAAAACGACACTTTGACTTCGCCCACGGTGGACACACTGTGAAGAAACGACACTGTTACTTGACCCACTCAGTGTTGACAAACTGTAAAGAACATGGCCCTGTGACATGGCCCACTGTGGACACACTGTGAAGAAACGACACTATGACTTGGGCCACTGTTGACACACTGTGAAGAAGATGACACTGTGACTTGACCCACTGTGGACACACTGTCAAGAAGATGACACTGTGACTTGGCCCACTGTGGACACACTGTGAAGAAACGACACTGTGACTTGACCCACCGTGGACACACTGAGGAAAACGACACTTTGACTTGGCCCACGGTGGACACACTGTGAAGAAACGACACTGTGACTTAACCCACCCGTGACTGTGGACACACTGTCAAGAAGATGACACTGTGACTTGGCCCACTCTGAACACACTGTGAAGAAGATGACACTGTGACTTGGCCCACTCTGGACACACTGTCATGAAGATGACACTGTGACTTGGCCCACTGTGGATACACTGTCAAGAAACTACACTGTGACTTGACCCACTGTGGACAAACCGTGGAGAATATGACACTGTGATCTGGCCCACTGTGGACACACTGCCAAGAAACTACACCGTGACTTGACCCACTGTGAAGAAGATGACACTGTGACTTGGCCCACTGTTGACACACTGTGAAGAAGATGACACTGTGACTTGACCCACTGTGGACACACTGTAAAGAAACGACACTGTGACTTGACCCACCCGTGACTGTGGACACGCTGTCAAGAAGATGACACTGTGACTTGACCCACATGTGGACACACTGTGAATGAGATGACACTGTGACTTGGCCCACTTTGGACACACTGTCAAGAAGATTGTTGTCTACAAAATATCGTGTGATCACAATGTGGATTCACTTTGTGAAAACACTGTGACATGTTCCTCAGGGTAAACTTGCGGACAATGACATTGACAAAATTAGGAATACTGCCCTCGTGAGGCTAGACAGCTCAGTTGGTAGAGCGCATGTACGTTTCCGAAAGTCCCACATTCAAATCACATTCACGTCATTGTTTCTTTGTTCATCCTCAAATTTAATTGAATTTACCCAGTCAGTTTTCCTTGCGATTTGTTACTATTCTTTAAACCTTTAGTTTTTTTTTCCCATAATTCCATGGTTCCACAACATTAATGTCAAAGTTCCATGTCATGTTGTAATGTGAAACATGAGTCACAAGATAATACTTTCACTATCATAATTTCAAAACATCTCAAACAAAATAAGGTAAAAGTTTCGAATAAAAAAAAGGGTCAAACAACGGCAAGTTACAGACATTATCTGCGTTTTATTTAGGTTACTGTTCAATTTTCACAAAAAATAAGCGCCTTGAGTACCTAATTGCTGGTAGATACGTGCGCTATATAAGACTCCCATTATTATTATTATTATTATACCCAAGTGTTGTGAATGATAATGAACACCTCTTTTCAAACTAAATTTGAAATTGATCAAATCACAAAACTCTGTGAACTCGTCTCGAATTTGGCGAGCATTGGAAATAAATTCAAAACAAACGAAAAAAAAATAAAAAACGAGGCTTTTACTCACCCACATGTTGGAACCCATCTAATAGTCGGATCCCTTTGCCTTCGATTATGACGACAGTCAACCTATCTATGCTGTCGTTGTAGTTTAGGGAGAAATGTAGATCTCCTGTTTCTGACGATGATGTCTTCAAAACGAAAAAAAAAGTACAAATGGTTATAAGTAACTCAATACTGTGGGGATGTGCATTGTGCTGACCCTAAACAAGTTATAATAATGATAACAAGCCAAGCACTCTTATAGCGTGTTTAGGGCTCACAACGCTTAACAACAAATTACAAATCAACCCATGAATACATGAAAACAGAAGGCGAAACAAACAGCCCAAGTAAAAAGAAATGAATAAACTAAAAGGTTGAAAAAGGTGAAGGTCTGTAAATATTCATTTTGTATACAAAACATTCCCCATGTGCATGTCTTAAAATCAAAATCGACTTAATTTTAGTCGGGTTGGATTTGGCGCGAGTACAACCTTAAAACAGAATTTGGTTAATAAAGCATTTTTCTTTTTGATGGCATATAGATTATATGTAGCTGTCAAATGTTGTGTTTCCAGCCTTTAGTTTTACAACTGTTGCTGTCTACGTGGATGTTGCTGTTCTTAGTGTTATGTTCTTCTGCATATGTTGCTTTAATATGCTGCTGCTGTTAAACTTGTTTTTTATTTTATTTAATTATCATTATTTTTTTGCTTATTTATGCCGCTGCATTCTTCTTTTATGTTCTTATATTCTACTATCAGATCCATCTGTTGGTGACGTTGAAGCTGCTGTTTCTGCTGACGCGGTTGTTGTTGTTGTTTTTTTCTTCTAAGGTTTTTGTTTTATTTATGCTACTGATGCTGCTCTCGATTGTGTAAATGATGCCTATATTGACCTACCTCCGTGCATTCTTTCTCAAGGTCCAACCACATGATGACCTTCTGATGAGCCTCGATATCCAAGTCTTTAAGAGGATACAAGGCGTGACCTATCAGCTTATGACGTTTGGAACGATCTACATCGTAGACCGAAAGTCGTAGAGTTCTCTGTTGTAGTGCTTTGAATGTAACCTGCAAAATGGGGTGGAGTGTGGAGGGTTGAGGGGTAGACGATTTGTCAATGGCCAAACAAACAAGACTTACTGTGAATTTAACAATGATCTTTAGTAAACAACTGCAAACAAAACAGCTTAGAGCAAGTTCGGGTGCTGACTTTTAGTCAATTTGTGATTTAAACCACGCATGCGTGATCAGTTCTTTACTCGAACGCGTCTAGTTGAGCGACTAGTCAATATAGTAAATTTAAAGTCAATGTATGTTTGTTGAGCAGACGATAGGATTTAGCAAGTTAGCACGTCATTTTCAAGTTCATTTTCTATGTTTTCCCCCTCCTATTTTTATCCCTAGTGCAATGATTAACTAAATATTTCACTGCAAAGACAAATTATTGTCATAGTCAACCAAATCCCTCCGTTATCGTTGAACTACTCTGAGTAGTTCAACGATATTGGAGGTAGTACTCATTAACTGTGACGTAACACGTGAATTGACTAGAGGAACAGTGTTCCGCGGCTAGGCTGATCCAGTTGGACTAGCTAGTCAAACCACGTAGCGTTCGGCTGACATCTAGATCGACTATGGTTAAGTCTAGTCGACTCTTGTCACCCACCCGAACTTGCTCAAAGATTTAATCTCAGTACAACAAGCCTAGAGTCCTAACTCTTTAATAGAAACTCATGCTGATCGCGATGAGAAATTGACAAAAAAAAAAAAAAAAAAAAAAAAAAAACATACTTGAACTTCACAGTGTTCGTATTCCTATGCAATAGCAATCAATGGTATTAGTTAGAGGAGACGGGGACAAACTAAATTCATTGTGGCATGACTTACTTCGTCACATTTGTCAAGCTGACTCTGTTGAGATTGTCAAAGGACTTTTAAAAACTCATTGTTTCAACCTACATTTTTGTAGATTGACTTTTTGTTTTTATTTGTTTCATGTTCTGTGTTTTTTTGCGCATAGAAGTTCATGTATTATGCGCTGTATAACCGTCTCGTATTTCTATTATTATTATTATTATTGTTAAAATAATTCTTCATTCAAATCCCTGTTGATTGTGTGGGTATATTAGAAAGAAAACAGTACGACGGTTTCGTGCTAAACGTTACAACAAACAGTTGACGTCCGTAGACGTAAAAATTACCTGGAAGACAAAACTTTCGTCAAACTTTGGATTGGTGGTTTTTCGTTTGACCTTTGACTGTAGGTGCCGCCTCTCTTCCGGAAGCAAGAACACCTTGACGAGGGGGTCGCACTGGTTGACGCTTCCCCGTACCCGACTGGGCAGGTTCTTCGCCTTGATTAGGGAGACCACTAATCTCTCGGACTCCATCTCGTACTCCACGGCCAGCCATATCCGGCCGATGTGATCATCCGGGAAGTCTAGGTCGTCCTCTTCGTCTTCCAGTCGGTACAGGTCAGGGTTGAGGCCACCGAGAACGAAGGCACCTGCATGGTGGATGAGTAATGACGAAAGTTCAATCTTCAATCAAAAACTGGTTTTAAATATTAACCATGCAACACAAGATGAGACTGCTATCTGAGAGCTTAACAATAAAACCAAAGCATGTTTTGAGAAACTGAAACTTGCTCCAAACTCGTGTCTGTTATTGAAATCAACATACAAAATACGTCTTTATCACCCAATTCGAACCATTAATACTAGTTTAAAATGTCAAATCCCAACATTAAATATATACTAATGAAGTATGAGCAAAGAAAATTTGGTCGATGCCGGACTCGAACCCGCGACCTAACGAATACCGTACGGGTGCTCTAACCAACTAAGCTAAACCAGCCCTTTTTGGGCGGCTCTGTGCCATGCCGAACCTCTTTGCACGGTGGGGTCCGGTTAGAAGCCAAACCATAACTGCCGATAAGCCCGGGATCAGCCCCGGGTGTGATCAACATAAAAGAAAGAACCAGACTATTTCACATTCTAGCCTCGGTTTGAACCCTTTGGTAACAACCAAGATGTGTGTATCACGGTGAAGGTGAAAATTCTGGGGTTATTTTTTAAAAAGTACATTTGCAATTCTATAGACTCTTTTAAGATCAGCTTGCTGACAGACTGTCTATGTAATAATTTTAATCGAGATGTGTAGACAGTGTAATATTGCACCAAATCCATTAGGGTTGTGCTTCAATTTAGTCGTGTGAATTCACACACTGTACTGGTTTGATCAATAATGTTTGAAATATCTCATCTCACTCTCTCTATCTCTTTCTCTCCCTTGAGTGCTCTCGGTATTTTACAGTTCTCAATCAAGCAGAACGGCTCCAGTGAGTATTGAAATGTGTTGTAATACTTGGCGGAGAGAAGCAATTATGATTTATTGGTATTACATGTTTGTATTGTCGATCTGATCACAGGGCAATATTGTTATGCTGAATGAGGACATACATGTTTGAACATGACACATAGTTTCATTCCTTCAGTGACGCGGTGGCGGATATTGTGTGATTGAAATAAATGTCATGGTATGAGATTAGATGCGACCGAACTACGCGACGAGAGAGTTTATTAGTTACATACTGTCTTTGCAAGTCTACCACAAAACACGTCTACCAAACATGAATAAATTATTTAATTGCAGAAATGAATTATGATCATCTAAGACGCCACATGTTTTGCTGCAAATGTTTTGTTTCCCCAGATAGTTTTATGAACTTACAGAATTTCTGGTTTATAAGCATGTGCTGTAATAATGTAAGAGGGAGAGAAAAAAAAGCATGTTGAACTGAGCATCCTCGAAGAAAAAGGAAGAATGAAACAGACGTGTTGGATGTCAAGTCCTTAGCACCTGCATTTATAGGTCTCGACCTTGGCTGCAGACCTTGTCAAATCAATACCAATCGAATTCCGTTTCCATCAGATTGGGTTTCTTTCAAGGTAGTGGGCCCAGCATGCTGGATTAACCGTTTGTTTAAACATCATTTGTGACAGGGGCTTTCAAACTGGAAGCTTGTCATCTCGGTAAATCTTTATGCTTTGCTCCCCACTCATGCGGCAACTTGAATCGCCCTCCAGGGATTGGTTTAATGTTGGGGGTGACACCGCGTCTTTCCCCCCTGGGGCACGGCTAGGGCTTTGGATGGAACGAGTAAAAAAAAAAAAAAAAAAAAAAAAAAAATCAGACATTTTAGTATTTAGGTTTGTTACTTGGAGTTTATATTTCATTGCAAGGCTGCAGTTGATACTCACACCTGTATGTATATTTTCCAATTTGGGATAAAGAAACCGAATTCTCTTCCTACAGCTTTAATAAGATCCATCTATATGGTTTATTGGCATATTTTAAATCGATTTTTGTGTTTCTTACAAAACCTTTTGGAGGTTGTTTTATTTCATGTGTGTAAGTTCAAACCTACAGGTGCTGCATGTTAATTTGGCATTCCGATCTAAGTACAGAAGTCCCTGAAACATGTATTTTTCTTAGCGTTTTGAATGGCCGTCCAGCACCAGCTGAGGGTATGTAGATTTTTCTTTCCCGCAAAGCAAAAATCGAAGTATTAGTCCTTATACTAAGTTTGTTTTTTAGGAGTTTTATTGGGAGACGTATTTGTTTATTTGGCTGTTTTCTATCTTATTTCATCTGTGCTTGCATGGGCCAAGAAAACACATTTCGAGGTCCTCCTCGCAGCCTAAAAATATTGATACGGTTACATCTCCTATCAGACAGGCATTGCTCTAGTTTGTAGGAGTTTTATTGCGAGACGTGTTGATTTATTTGGTTGTTTTCTATCTTCTTTCCTCTGCGGTCACTGTTTTCCAAAATGACTCAGGGTTGTCAAGCGTAAACTGTTTAGTGGTTTTCCCGCTAAAATACATACTTCAAGTCATTATTTGTTGTCAAAGTTGATGGTTTAAAATGGCAATAGAGGAAGTGCTTTTGACTTAAGTGAGTTGTTTTTTTGTTTTGTTTTTTTTTCTTTTTTTTTTCCTTTTTTCCCACAAGTCGTTTCTAAAGAGGTTAACGTCACCAGCGACTAAGTGCACAGCAGAGTTTACTCAAAAACGTGTGAAACATCAATTTCTGGTGACAGACTTTTTTTCCTGCCCCCCCCCCCTTTTTATTTTATTTTTTATTTTTTTTTAAATTAGAGTTATCAAAACCGGGTGTCATCAAATAACAGCTTAAGGTGATGTATTAGTTGCAGAAGACGTGTTTGTTATTCAACCTGGTAAGACAGTCAACAGATTTAAGTGTCAGAGCGCGTTTGTCTTACTTTCTTACATTTTTTACTTTGATCAACTTTTTTTTTTCTGGCGATTGAAAACAAAGAAGGCACTTTGATAGATAAGATAATTCTACATGCCGTTCAAAAACATCCGTGTTGTCAATAACACATCATGCACAAATAATAATAATAAAGTTTGCTTTCAAAAGCGCATTGCGATCTTCAATACAACAATTCCAAATATCCAGACTAAAAAGTCGAGCAATTAAGAGTAAAACTCTGTATTGTTATGCCATTTGGAATTTTTCAGAGAAAGTAAAAGGTACTAGGAAGCCTTTCAATATTTTAAGGACTTCTGTGAGTTATTATTCAGTCAGCCAATCGCGCAATTATCAGTCCAAAACGGTCACACCTTTTTTTACGAATCAACAAAACCTAAGGGGTGCACTACACTAAATATAGAGAAAATCATGCGCGGAGCCTCATTAGTCAAATGTAAACAACTTCTTCTTTTTTTTCTGTAAATCAAAAATTTAAAGGTCATGGTTTTTATGTATTGTTGCAAAATGGTCCGACATTGTGCTTGTCCAACTTTGCTACAAAGTGTATGGTCATTTTTCCAAAAAGGCGTCTGGCCAGTTTACTCGTTCAATGGTGTTTTTGTTTTGGATCAACCTTCTAAAACATATATTTGATATGTTTTCTAGAGGCCCAGAGACTTTTAAATATTTTTAAAAGTATTTTGGGATGTGAAGCATTTAACGATGGTTGTTATGGGAAGCATATTTAGTGTAGTGTACCCTAACACAAGTAAGTCTGCTGCCACCAACCGTCCATGTTCTTACCTGCTGGGCTCATGACGTCGGCCACGGAAGATCTCCTCGAGCCAGTGCGGGAGTTGCCATAGGTCGGGGACCCGCCTCCCTCTGTCGAGTCGCTGCATACGCTCAAACCACTGACACTGTCTCGTCTGCCGTTGGAATCTTCAACCACAGACGGTCTGCGCTCCCGGTCCCCTAGCGGTAGATTTGGCAGCCGGTCGCTGAAAGATGGCCGACGATCGGCGGATACGGACGGCCGACGCTCACTGGCGCGTGAGTCGGGTTGGTCTAAGCTCTCACGGCATGGGGAGTTGATTGCGAGTGGATAATTAAAAGCAGCTATTCCGGCTCGTGTGGATGGAGCTGGTGGCAACGTAAATGGTACTGCTTTCAAGCTGTTGGAAATAATTCCAATTATAAAATAATCAGCTATGTAATGAACTTATCTTTATTATTGGTTTGATAGTGTAACTAGGCTAGTTTTGCCAACGCAAAAGATCACTTAAGAAACCATTTTTTTTTTAGAAGTTCTATTTTCGTAAAATGCTTGCATGGGCCAAGATAACACATTTTGAGGTCCTCCTCGCTGCCTACACATATTGATATGGTTACACCTATCAGACAGGCATTGCTCTGTCATATCAAGTGGAGAATTTCAAGTCCCTTCCAAATCCCACCCAGATACTGACGACATCAACTAAAATAATAACAAATGCATATCCACGACGCCCCCCCCCCCCCCTTTTTCCGGTGTCAACAACACTAGACTCGCCTACAGTCACAACCCAAGGCCATTTCCCCGTCAAAAGGTTTCAAGTATGCAATACAGTGATCCTCTTGTGGCACGGAGATTGTTAACCTAGAGTAACCTCTACATCCCACGTCCTCCACCAGCGGAGGTCAAGCATGGAGTCATCATCAAGCATCGAAGACATTTTTCTCTCCATCTCTCACCTGACTGTGGGTGTAGCAAGGCTTTTGCCATCGATGTGCACAGCGGGCGCCGTCTTCTTTCCGTAACCACTCAACCGTTCGTACTTGGACCGTCCCCCGCATTTTCTTCTGTAGACACGGTACAGTAGGAACATGAGGCCGGCCAGTACTGCGGCCCCGCACAGCGAGCCTACTATGATACCGGCGATGGTAACTGCGAAGAAACAGCATAAAGACTTAGTTATCGTATTAGCATAGAGCCAAGATTAATTTTAAAGTGCCTTAGACGAGGGTTATCGGTAATAAGTATCATGACTTGGGCAAAGGACAGACTGAATATAACCAATTTGTTTTTAATGTGTCTATATCTGACTAATACGGTTGCCACATTTTTTTATTGTTTGTCCAAAACTATAAAGCATACTTTGACTCGCATTTAAGGTCATTTTTAAGCACCCTCTTTGTGATATACCAATATGCCAAAAATCGGTCTGGTTCCCTGTGGCCGTTAATAATTTCCAAACCAGAGATATAAGAGTGCGTGAATGAAGCCCTCAAGCGTTGAAGTAGAGCTCACGGCGTGGCGATCGTATGGCCTCGGCAGTCGGGTGTACTATGATTCTATTTTAAGTTCCCGACGTCACAACCCAAGATCGCATGTTCGTCAACGCAATTAGTTGATTCCCTTTGATAAATAGCAACTATAACACAGATGGAGTTGTTATAAATTTACGAAGTGTTGTTTATAAAGATGCCCGTAAGAGGATGATGTGTCCTGCACGCTACAAGACACAACGTCGCTGGCAGCGACCGGGGGGGGGGGGGGGGAATGATTGGTTTAACACCGCCGACATCAGTGTAACAAACAACGAATAACAAGTACTCGGGACTTGACAAAACAAGCACGTTGGACAGCAAACGCGGGAAACGCTCAATCTATCAACAATGTAAAATGCCCATAAAACACAATATTGTAACCCAACCATGTTGGCTGGGTTTCCTGCACGTCGGCACCTCTTGAAGGCCTATTCAAAAAACACGCCCCCGTACTGAACAGGTACACCTGTTCAGGATACAACATCGTGTAAAGACGCACCAATGAATAGTCAAAAGCCCATGATATCTCATACTAATCACAGGGATCCGTTGTCGGATGACAAAAAAAACCGAAGCGATTACATCTATTGTCTAGTTTGATCTCAGTTGCAATAAATACAAATAAAATATACAAAAAAAAACTCCGACAAAAAGGGGGGTATTCGATTGCGCGAGATACAGCGATCCTGGGAAGAGCGAGTCATCCGCTGATATAAACTCAACATTCGCACTGCAAATATAGAGTAGGGCAAAGCCAGCTACGAGCTGCTGTCTGATGCATTTCCGCTCATCTTAATATTTTGAATCATAAATCGACTGATTTGGCTTGTAGTGTTTTAAATCCTTCCTTCGAATGTGTACAATTACAATAAAACCTCACTTCACAAAAACCGGTCTTATGCAAAGTGGTATTTATATTGGAATAGTCTTCGCACCAATTTTAAGCAACCTGTTATGATTGGTACATTCTCAAGAAAACATAAAAAAATACATGTTAAATAATTATATAATTGTAATATTATTATGTGATAGTTCAAGAATTATCCCTCTTGTTTGTTTGGTCTCAGCTGTCAGTTTTCGAGTTCCAGTGTGTATGAGTGTGTGTCGTCCCCGTTTTTGTCTAAAAGGGAAAAAAATAAATAAAAAAATCAATCTTGTTTTGTTTCACTTTTTTTTTTCTCAAACTGACTTCATGTACATGAATGTGCAGTTAATAACGTAATAATAATGCAACGTATTGGTTAATTACTTGTCTTGTTATGACGATTTGTTGAGTCAATATGACATAATTGTTTCTATCAATCAATCAATCAACTAATTTATTCTCATGTACAAACCAAATTCGTAGATTATTTGACTTTAAAGCCTGATATAATACAGCATAAAGCTTCACATCAAACTGAATTCAGACCGGTTTGAAGGCTTTTAGTGTTGTGTCATAAACAATATAAAGTCATTCAAAAAACGAATCTACACAGCTTGACCACTTTCCTTTACACAGTTTAATCAACGTCTAAAATTCAAGTAAGCCACCCAATCCATGCTTATTTCCCGTAATACGGTGTCCTTTTCAGAAAGCTACTTTACACAATTCAAAATGTGCTAAGCCAAAACGTGCCGGGAAGCAGTCACGGGCAATGTACTTCACATGGGTATTTTGGCTGGTTACCCAATTCTGCTGAGCCAAAATTATTCTCTCTTGAGCAATAAAAGAAAAACTAATATTGGTTTGTTTTCTCTCTATCAAAGTTCTTTGATTAAGCATCTGTTAGTGTTAGTGTAGTTGTACCCATTACACTCAATGTATAACAAAGAACACTGAAGTTTTGAAGTAGTACCATTGGATTGACTGACTAGAATGCAGACACTGTTTTATAAAAATGTCTTGCCATCAATATTTTAAGGTCTAATAGGTGAATAATTTGGACCTAATGGTCTGTTGCTATGGCACCGGCGTCTTGTGAATAAGAAAGTAGACCGCCGGTGGTTAAACGGGCACTCTCCCGACCTCCTCGTAGGTTTTGTCAACAATTGCCGAGTGACATTGGTCAGAAATGCTTTATACATTATTCAGTTTTTTTTACAAATGAAGTGCTCGTATCGCCCGTGAACTTTAGCTCTCAATGGTGGTTTAAAGTGTAAACTTTATAGCGCGTACTCTTTTCAGTTTGGCCTACTTCATGTTGGTACATCATGATACGGAATCTTTAAGGCACAGTCACGGCTCTCACTGTGGTTCAAAATGCTCTGAAATATTTTCCCTGGTTTGCTAGAGTGGCTAGACACAGATTAAAAAATAATGGTGCGAGACTGTGGGAAAGCACCCACATTAAAAGTTTGTGATAGATATTGGTAGGTAGCCCAGCACATTGTATATAATTGCAGAAAAATGTTCTCCTGAAGAATTTATTTAACCCTATCAGGACCGGGCTTTTTTTGGACTTACGGGGACCGGGGGGGGGGGGGGCTCATTGTGCCCCCCTCCGTATTTTCCAAAGTCCTGGGCCGATTTTAATGAAACTTGCCACAAATGTGTATTTCACCGAGGTCTACATGATGGTATAAAAAAAAATCAAAAAAATTGCATTAAAAGTAATTTTTGTAGTTTTTTTGCCCATTTTTGGTCAAAAATCGTATTTTCCCCATAATTTCCATATTTTTTGCCAGAATTCTGTAAAACTTTGCAAATTTGTCTTTCTTGACATCCTCAAGAACATAAACACCTTTTTCTTTACCAGAGTTACCGTTGAGGGCGCTAAACAAGCTGGTTTATGTAATTTTTGGGAAAAAATCACGTTTTTACATTTTTCCACTTAAAAATCGATGTAAACAGTCCTTTTAGGGTCCGAGTGTGCATTTATGAGGCCTAACTAACAACTCTATAGTATTTCTAGACCTCAAAAGTTCAAAATTATAATGTTGAAAATATTCCATAGATACAAAATTTTGCAAAGTTCGAACCCCTAAAAAACAGCTAAAAAAACAAAATCCAAGATGGCCGCCAAAATGGCGGCCATTTTGGATTCCCACAATGCATCTCAAACTATCATGTGACATTTCGGTATCACTGTTGGCCACTAAAAATACTTAAAAACATAACATTTTGCTAAAAAATGCCCCAAAATCACAAAAAATCACAAAAAAACGAGTAATATGGGTTCAAACAAACGGTTGCCATGGCAACCACTGACCTCCAATAACAATCGTATTTTGACAAAATGACCCTAGATAATTTTCAAGTAAAGTCAGAAAATTTGGTGGTGATCGAATGTAGCGTTTAAAAGTTACAGGAAAAAGTTTGGTAGGGGGGGCACATTGTGCCCCCCCCCCCCCCGGTCCTGATAGGGTTAAGAAGGGGTACCGCCACAGTAATAGCGGTATTTAGTGCTGCCACCAAGTGTCTTCTTGAGGCCTGGGAATCAGTGTATGGTCCTTTTCAAAAGCAAGGCTTGGGATTGGGCTTAGGGTCCGTCAGTTATTTGGACAACGAGTGCTTTCATTACGGGACTTCAAATAGGCAGACGGACCCCAAGCCGGCGCCCGAGCCGAAGTCGAAGTTTCGAAAAGGGCTTATTCTAACTATCGTGAGAAATTTCACTGTAATTTACATTCAACAACAGGTGGCGCTGTTTATGTCGTCACCTCGAGTTATTAGGTGTTTAGTCATTTCAATGACAAAAACCGACCTGAAATCTCCGGCTACCATTTACGCGAACACATCTTTAACAACAGCTTGAACTTAAAGCAGTACTTTTTCTCTCTTTCTCTCCTTCTAGCTGAAGGCAGATTTGTACGAGACCTAAAGATCACGTCCTCGGAGAATGAGCTCCTGTGGTGACCCGTGGGGGTTCCCATTGAGGCTGGCAATGGGTCACGCTCAGTACACCTTGCGGCGAGCTAGCTCTTCTCAAGGGGGCAAGGTACTTGGATCTCCCTTGGTTCTCACCAGCCAACGTACTCAAAGACAACAAATTGCTTTTTCCTCTTTGCCCAGCGAGAAGGCCTCTCTTCTGTACAGAAATGAAGGTGTACGGATGTGAAGTGAAAGGGAAGCTGCAAATTAAAGTAAGCGTTCAGCGAAGTCTCGTGAGCGTTCTGTGGCGTCTCTTAAGCGTTCCATGGCGTCTCTTTCTACGTGCTCGCCTGAAGTTTTGTTTTTAGAAGTAAATAACGGCCAAAGTATAGGATTGATACTCATCCATTTAACTTATTAGAATCAGTCTGAAGCTTATTATGGAGTTCATACCAGTAGCAATCTTCCCTAGAATTATGTCTGTCTGAATTACTGCCAAAGTCGAGAAAATAGAAGTCGAAGTCCCCGATTTTAATTTCGATTGTAACAATCGAAGTTCAGGACAATGCGTTTACATGACGAATGATGGATTGAGCCCGTATTATAACAAGTTTGTTTTGTCATGTTATATTGAATCACACAAAGCAAGAACACTGCACTATCAGCTTTACAAATCCTATACTTTACTTTTAAAAGCAACGGCTTTAGAAGCAAATAATTCCAACGTCAGCAAAGAAGTTGTTATCTTGCAAATTGCTTCAAAATGTACCTAAATAAAGCGTTAGACACTTTGAAGATTAACAGTTAAACGTGTTTTTAGGTACAAAATAATTCCATTTGATCCATACACGTAGCGTGATGCGACACAACTTGAACCCAAAGCTATAACAAAGCCTCCTCTTCGAATTTGAATAGTGTTTTAATTAAACAATGGACATTCAATAACTGAAACTCATTTTGTGGCACCAGCATGGATATGAAATGTGGGTTAACAAAAAAGTTTCAGACTGGAGCTTTAAGGTAGTAATTGTATCTAATTAGTAGTGAATATAACATGTTTTATTATTTTTTTTTTTAACATAATTTAATATCACCTTGGAATACGATCGAAAAAGATCGTCGACCTTTGTTGGCAACTTCAACATACACACCTTGTGTTATGGTTGCTGTCAGAATTAGGGCTATGGTAAGAGGTTAAAGCCAGTCTTCTGGCTAATTGCACAGTCATGTACTCCACACGCGAATGTATACGTTTGGTACCTAGACGTCTTGGGTCCATTCCGTGTACGCTCAGCTGAGCATAGTAATCAGTCAACTCAAGAAATTGGACAGAACGAATGTTCCATATTACATTTTGTAACACATCCCACATACATAACATGGTTTGTGAACCATTACTTGTTGATGATGAGGAGAATTACATCACGGTTGGGGTACAGACATACAGACATGAAAAAAAAAAAATGAAACAGTCTTTGTGTACTCACAGCAAAATCTCTTCAGCCCTGCATGTTTCTTCTACAGCTGAGCAATGCTTGACTGCCTATGCAAAATCCTATTGAGCTGTGCGTCTATTGTACTAACATTTCTTTGTTGTTGGTAAATAGGAAGGTTAATGCATGGGTTCTTGGTTCAAATCTCACCCGCGGCGCCTGGGTACTAAATCACACATGGGCCTGTAACGCGTCTGTAAACGTATGCACTAGTACGAGATAATTATTCATTGAATTGAAATCAACTTATGCTGTTACTCTACGCCAAGATGTCCGGTGAGGTGATCAGGTTTTCCGGCAGGCTGACAAACAAATACGAGAGGCACTGCAGCCAATCCCTCACAGACAATCTAGTTTATGCACCTCAAACAAAGGCCGTAATTTGCACCCCTTTCCAAATGTCTGGCCGCTTCATCATCCTTAGTCGCAGCATTGTTGACTTAACAGCTGTAGACAGCTGGGATATTACAAGGATTCTCAGAAGAAAAAAAAAGAAGAAAAAAAGGAGAAAGAAAAATGGAAATTCTCCCGAACTGTTTGTTTGATCTAGTCTCCTGACGTCAATGCAAAGTTAAGTTAAAACAAAACTAACATCTTTCGTTTATACCGTCAGCCCTACGCTCAACCGTCTAATCGTTTAATCCCGAGGTTGCTGCAACCAGTCCGGAACGGCCCAAGACACACTACGCCCGATACTGTACCAGGAATAAATGTTTCACTTATCAACCAATAACATGAGCAGACTTCGTAAGGGGGAGGTTGAGGATTAATCATGATTCGTTCCTTAATAACTAAGAGAACTCCACCTGGTGCAGGCTGAAGATATTAACCTTAATTTGGAACACTATACACCTGGAGGCCTAGGGAAGATGGATGTTACATGCTGATAGAAAAAAAAAACGTAATCAAATGAGGTCTTGGAGTACGGTACCGAGGTGAGATGAGGGGTAGGGAAGCGGTCAAATAGCGGTCGGGAACAACCAGGATTGACTGATATGCTCATGCCTTGGAGTTCCTTTAAAAAAAAAAGCAACGTAAGAGCTCGAGATCGGAGCCCAGTATCTTAGAAAATGTTATCAAGCAAAAAAAAGTAACCATTCAAAATGCCACATAAAGTGGACTCTTTGCGACTGTTCCCTGCTTCCTTTTCGCAAAGCAAATTTGCAAGTCAAACTTATTCTGCCGACCAACTTTATTGAAATCGGTCCCTGCCGTGAATTGGAGGTCTTGGTTATTAGTTTATACGGTTTGCTGTTCGAGGTTGTGACAAATTTCGTTTCTCACTAATTGAAAACGTTAGTTATTAATAAATACAGATAAATTATCAAATCCGCAGAGCATTACGCGTGCAGCATTGTCCATGCAAGTGAAATAAGTGAACTAGAGAATACGACGAACATTACCATTAACAAAAAGCAGATTTTTGTGCACGCCGGATTATTGGACATGTTGCGCGCGTTTCACAAATCAGCCGATGCGCAATGACACTTTGACGTCGACGGCCGTTGCATGTACCTAGTGCAAAACGCCTCGGTTCATACTTCAAAGGGTTCGCTTGGATTAAGCGGTTTTAATATCCGGTGGATATGAAATCAAATAAGATCTAGGTCTGAGAGTAGCGGCAAAGATACATATCATTCACGAATGTAGACTTTGCAAGATTCAGTTAAGTTGGGTTTACTGTTGATAGAGTTACCTTTTCCCCATCAAGTCGTCTTTATGGATTTTCAGTGGACATTGGAATCTTTGAATGAAACTGTGTTCCACAATAACTCAAATGACTCGCCAATTTGGATGGGATGCAGTGACATTGTGACAATTTTAGTACATCTAACAGCCGTCTGATACACAAGGCAGGTGCCTTGATACTGTGAGCCAATTTCCTGTGCGATCGCGGCCTGGAAAATCATCCACAAAACATTGAAATATGAGTTCAGAAATCACCGTTCGGACCATCAAGAGAAACTTCCCGAATTTAATAAAGGAGTTGGGGGGAAAAAAAGGAGAGAGGAAGGCACGCAGCGTTGAGTGTAAGATGGGCAAATATTGTCCGACGGCAATTCATGGGAGAGGCCAAGTTAACATCTAAAATTGCAAGAGTGCCCACACATGCAATACTAGTACTTCAATCAAAATTAAGTACGGCTGTAGCGGAAATCAGAATAAGATTGTTACAAGTGAATTTGGGGGGAGAGAATTGCAACGTTCAGTTTTGGGTTTCGCTGTAGCGTGGCAGTTTTATTGGCGAGGGTGCTATCGAGACTTCAAGGTGTTGTATCGAAGGATGAGGTTGCTGCCTAAAATGTGCCTTTTCAGCTGAGCCTCCCCTAGGTAAAGACATTTACATCAATAACGACGAGATTCCTAACCTTTTTTTTTTTTATAAAAAAACCCACAAGGTATAGGTATTGGCAATCGTACCTTCAATATCAGAACAACTAATAAAAACAGAAAATTAACCAATGTAATAGAGGTCCTGTGAGAACAATGAGGTATAAGTTAATGTTTGTTTGTTTGTTTGTTTGTTTGTTTTTTTGTTTGTTTTTTTTTTTTTTTGATAGTTGATAGTATTTTGGTACAACCTTTTTTCTTCACATATCTGAAGTGTTGAGTCTAGATTTCTTTTAAACCCATTTGTTTAATTGGTATTTTTTGCGTTTTATTTTATCTTATTTTCATTTATTTTTGTATTCATTTTGTTTTGTTGTTGTCGTAGTCGTTGTTTCTGTTGTTGTTGTTGTTGTTGTTGTTGTTGTTGTTGTTGTTTTTTGTCGCCGTCGTCGTCGTTCTTGTTGCTGCTATTTTTGTTGAGGTCGTGACAAACGTTAATGAGTTTCCACTGTAAATCACGGTCCAATTATAAATAATGGTCTCATTTTACTAAAAGTCAGTAAATCCAATTCAAATAAATTTCATTTTATGGCATTAGCTTGTTGTTTGGAGTTGCTTCGGATTTAACCATCTCAAGGTAGCTTCGATCGTAGATGTGTACCAAGTTTTATACGCGAATACGAAACACAAACCTGCTAAGCATATCAAGAGGAACCGTTGAAATATTACAATCAATCCCTTTGCCCCACATTTAATCACACATAACCTGTTAGAATTGTTGCTCCTTTAAACATCATTTCCAGGCCTGTTCAGATTTTTATTGAGGGCGATTTCACACGTTGATGACGGCGTGTTAAATATCAAAACGCGTTTGGGACAGGTGACAACGCTCGTTGCAAAAAGAAAACGACATTTTTTTGCATCGCCAGCCGGAGGCAAAATGTTTCCGCTGTGTTTTGCAACTGGGACATTTTTGACAGAGGCAGCCCCTGGATTTATTTCACCTCTTTTGGCCAGAGCCGAGGAGAAAACTTACGAGCTGCCCCAGCAGAGCGTGGCAGTTGACCCACCAGACTTGTCAAAGAAATAAAATAATATAGCACATGTCAAAATGTCCAATGAGTTGCTTTCACGTGGCAAGCTAATACAATGTAGCTCCCAATCACGTGCTTAGAAATAAAACAGGGTCTGTCCAGGACTGCCGATAACCAAAATAAAGATGACCAAAATTTAGCACTAGGCCAACAACCCAACCACTTTAATCCAGTCTGAAATGTGTTAGTGCAAAAAAAAATATGCTCGTTTGTCTGACTCGAATAGCCAATATTATTTAAGTTTTTATTTTTTGTTATATGACACCAGAAAACGAAAGCGACAATGACAATGATTTTAAATTATATCTTTAGAATCCACTTCTTTAGAAATGGTTAATTATAACTATCGGATACACATACTTTTTGCGAGAGACATTTTATACACTCAGTCCCTTGCACCCAATAGCACAAAATGGGAACCAGACTATCGTCCCTCAAGCGACGGTTTGCTTTTACTGATTTACTTGGAATCAGTTTTTTATCCGCCTTATCTACAGTGTCACTGCATCTTTAAGACAGATGTGATATCTCTAGTTTACAGCTTTTAATACCAAACTCACGCCTCTAGAAATCGGCGGCACATTAAAAAGGAGGAACCCTAGCAATGTATATAAATGGGCTGTTTTCTTTACGGAGCGCCAGAAACAAGAGTAATTAATAATGTTGAAGACTGATTACACTCTGCCCCCAAGTCCTGTGTCACTCGCTGGCCAGGCTTCAAAACTACCCTTTTAAAAACGGGGGCCTAAGGATATATAAGGCAAAAAGCAATTAGTGTATATGCAATACTATGAGCATAATTGCCCAGCCATATTCGCAGAAACCGACCACTTGCCTATATTAAAACTCACAGTTTATTGGCTATAATGTTACGAAAGGACGTGATTAATATTTCTGGTTTCGTTTGTTTTTGCTTTGTTTTTTTCTTTTCTTTTCAACGTGAGTCGAATAGTGGTAGTTCTTCACCGACCCCCCCCCCCCCCCCCCCAGGTCGATTCGCATTCCCGAGATATCAAAATGGTAAGAATCATATAAGTTGCCGAATAACGTCAGTCGGTTTTTTTTTTAACGTAGGTTCACATTACATAATGCCTGACTCACGAGCGATCTATGTATAGTTTCTTTTTTCAGGTCCCACAGGTCCCCGTTATGTCTTAATTGTATACGTTAAGAAGCTTTTTAAAACTATTTATGCTGCGGACAGCGGGGATAAAGGGCAGTGTAACATCATACGTGAATTATAATAAATGTATATAATTGTTCACGTGCCTTTTGAGTGCAGACTCATAGACAGGAACAATCGTAACTCTAGAGCGAAATGTATTGTGTGTGACCGAGGATGAACTTAAACAAATATGCTTTGAAAATATGCCTTTCAAATCATGTTTTTGGGGAAGTGCTAAAACTGGCGAATCGATACGACATCAGTGCACTGATTTATTAGTTTTGACACCCTAAGAGAAGCCATGACGATGGCGCGTGTTGTGTGTGAAATACCCGGTAAAAGATATCATTGCAAATATGATAATGGTATCTCCTTGTTTTCTTTCTAAACCATCAAGGTGTTGCGACTTCAGACAGTAAATAAGCCATTACTTCGGACGAAAAAAAGAGATTGCTGAAATGAATTTTTAAAAATGTTCACCTTAATTTGTCATCGATGCTTACAAACAACAAATTAAACTAAGCTATAGACAACCAACAACTGTGACGAACAGGGGTAAAGATTAACAGGCGTTTGGTATCGGTTAGGTTGGCAAAAAAAATATGGATGTGGTGCAGTAAGAAATCGTGCACGTCTTCTCTACGTTTCGACTAGTCTTTTCCAGCCGTCGTCAGCAAGGCTGTAATGTAACGACTTGACTTCAACTGATTTACCTTTGAAATTGAATGATTGATCGTGGTGACAAAAAAGGGACAGCCATGCTCAGCTGTTGAGACTGGCAAACAGGATATAAATCAATTTGAACTGATCGATTTCCTGGCATACTGTTAATGATTTCCGTTTCATTTCCTTGAAAAATTGGAGAGCTTTCGAAAACGTCTTCGGGTTTGTCTGGTACCATTGTAGGGTCAGAGTTCATCGAGACATATGCGGGGGGTATTAGATGTAGTGGCTGACACGTCGTGTGTATGCCGTGCGTGAGGTTGTATAATTAATTGGTTACATCAGATTTGTAGGATGGGGAACGGAGTTTACATTTTGCCACATTGTTCGGTTTTATTAAAACAAGTAATTGAAAAGAATGACCAAACAGGAAGCAACGTTTCCTCAAGGAAAAAAGGAAGAAAAAAAGAAAGAAAGAAGAGGCGCAGCAGACAGGAAATTTAAACTGCTCATGACGAATGAACATGTGCCAACTAAACCCGAAGCGGTCAGAACTGACCCAGGTGTAAGGTTTTTCCAACCAATGTTTAAAGGTCAGCAAGGTGAAAAATAAACCAAATAAAAGGCCGAGACTGTTTTACCTGACATAACTGTTTTAACACTAACCCTGAAAGAGACCCATCAGGAACCTGGTCAATTTCTTGGCCTTTTCCGGGTCAATCTGACCCGAATCTTCCCCATGGAGAAAGAAAAACAAATATTCTGGCAGCATGACGCAGAGTCAGTTATAACAAGATCATGTAGACAACCTAAGTCTGGGTTTGACCCAGATTGAGTCACGTGGGTATAGCATCTGCATGAGTTGACCGGCTTACGATCATCTTGACCCGGAAATGAACAACGTCACATTGAGTGTCTAACACTGCTTTGCCCTGATCTGAACCTTGAATGTAAGCTCTAAATCTACACCCACTTAGAGTTCAATCTTAAGAGATTTCCTAATTTTCATCTGGAATTTTGCCGCGGGACTTACACACGAATAAAATCAATATGTCTCAGACTCAAATGTGGCCATTTGAACATACTCTGTCACCCTGGATGGGGTTTCCTTTTTTTTTTAGCACCTGCAACATAACAAGTCTATCTCATGCAGGCTTGTAGCATGTCCAGCAGTGGTTTAGGAGTTTTGCTCACGACGGGGATATGTCTACATAAACACTACATATGTCACTTTAAGTGTACGCAGACGACCCGGGATAGCACTTTCTCGGTGAAGGTAGACGAAAGAAATTGCCGGAACAGTCCTCTTGTCGTTCCATTAGGAGACCGTGGGGTCTTGGGGATTCTTCAAGACGCTCAGGAAGAAAAAAAAAGGAAAATAAGTGAAGATAATCGAAACACAATGAGGAGAAGAAAATGTCTTGCGACGGGTGTGATTTGCATGGTAGATGGATGGTCATGATCAATATGGTAGTCCACCGGAAACTTCCAAAGTGTATACAAAATGCAATTCCGCTAGAAACTAGGACATATTGTGTCCTGGAGTTGACTGGAGCAAAGAAATATGTATTATCACGTGGATAGTTAACATCAATTTGTTACCAAAATTCATCTTGAAGCGTCAAGCCTTAATATTCACTAAGATTGTATAGTTTCCTAGCACACATTTGGTGCTTTTGACTTGTCATTTACAGCATTATGCACAGCATGGACCCTTCTTCCTCCATACACTCTGACATTTCCCCCAAGCAAATCCAATGAAGACATATATAATTTCAGCACACAACTGCTACACTCCATCATCCTGCAAACCAAACTTCAATTCTACCCAGAAGGCAGTATTGATTGGTCTCTACCTATCTATATTTAGGGTCTCCTTTGCCTTGCCAAGATAGACGAAAGCGGGGGGAAAAAAAGGGAGAAGGAAAATCGCTCCGTCGGGCACATTGCATCCTCGGTGTTTCGCATGGTTTCTGTACGGACAGAAAGGAGACAGCATCCTACAAAGTAAACATTGCAGAAAACAAGTCGAGAGACTAGTTGGTGCTTCTTAACAATGATCATGCGCCCAACCAAACGCCAAAAGCGCCCAATCCACACGAAAAAAATGCCTCCAGAGCGTGTAAATGACTAATGGAGTAGTAGACAAAATAAAGGAAGCAAATCCTTTGCTAAAAAGATGTCTGTCACCGATTAGCATAGTTTTAAAAGCGAGCAAGAATTTCTATGTTTTCCCAAAGAATTAAAACCAAGGGCGTGACTCTCATTAAAGTTTGAAAAAAACAAAAAAAAAAGGACAAATTACAGGCACTTGCCCTCTCGTCGGTAGTTGAAGAGAAACGAGAGCTTTCATATAAAAAGTGTAACCTTTATAATGTCAGTTAATACGCTTACGTATTGGGATTAAAGTTTACCACAGGCAGCTTAAGATAGAAACACTTAGGTTGATCTTCTGGATTTGGAAGGCGTCGCCCTTTAATTTTTGCGAGAAGTGTAACATTTTCTCCGTTCGGACAGATTAAATAATCCCATTACTGTCATTGCGGCATGCCGATACTGTTTTGATTCGGGGAGTTGTCCCAAATGTCACTACAAATGAAAGTGTAATTCATCACCGCGTGGGAAGTCCACCGCTGACCCTGATGAAACCTTACGTATTATGAATGGATGAATCCAAAGGAGGGGGTTTTAACATTTGCTGATGCCTGACTTGCTCTCTTTGGACTAAGTCAAGAGTGCTCGCCAGGGCTTGTGTATGTATTAACATATAGTTGGTGATGTCATAATTGAGTTGCTGTTCTGTGGTGCGGTCTACTTCGTTGGATTATGTTCGCATTCTTAGACTGAGAATGTGTTTTCCTCGGAAGAGAGTATCGCTGCGATTTCCACAAAACAGACCAGACAAAAGAGCGCCAGGAAGCTCTCTTTCTAGGGACGGTTCGTCAAGGAATAGGCATAGCCTTGCTTATTAGAATCACGTGACATCGATGCAGCAATTAACCCGTGCTGTTTCTTTTCAATTACGAGTAACTGAAACTCATTGCCACTTGATATGTTAACTTCTGATTACTCCAACAAACTATACGAGGTTGCTTTCCAAAAACATTAGAAACGTAAACCATTTCTTACCCGAATGTTCATTCATTCAAAGATAATAAGAAAACTTTTGAAGTTTGACATTGCGTAAGTTAGTCATTTATTCCAGCTCAGTATCTTATCAACAAAAAGGTATGTAAACAGATAGGTCTGCCTGATTTTACTAACTTGTATAGCTTTTTATCGATTTGTTTTTACGGTTATTGTTATTAAACTCCACCAAAAATCCTTCTGCCCTGAAAATTGGAGCACCGACAAAGATACCGAACGAAACAATGCAACCAATCAATCAGCCAATTATTTTGTCAGGTCGCTCTTTTCTTCAGAGATACATGTATAGTATTGAGTACATAACGCAATGTCTTTTGTTTCTACATTTTTTTTGTACAGCATATTTAGCTCTGTTTTACCTTCGGCGAAAGAACAAATGTAAACAAAGAAGTTGTTTTGTTTCCCTTTATCTCAAAATTGTATTTTTGTACTTTGTTCATGTCCAACCGCTGACACAGGGAATCTTTCACACAAACGGAGCAGTTGCTTTGACAAACCCAAAACGTTCAATTTGTGTATAAACTGCGGCGCAGCAAGGGGGGGGGGGGGCTGGGGGCACGCCCCCCCCCCCAGGTGCCCCCACCCCCATAACGAAAATGTAGATACGTGTAATTCGTTAACACCATGATACCTGCCCCCACCCCCACTGAAAAGTAACGCCCCATGCCCCCTAGTGAAAAAATCCTGGCTACGCCACTGTGTATAAGCCAATAATAAAACCGCTTAAAATAGGGGCTAAAAAAGTGGGATAAGTAGTGGATTTAATGTGTTGACGAAATCACGTGTGCGTGTGCATACAACGGCATGTAGGCACTTCTAGTGATAAGAAACATCGGTATCTCTTAGTTTTCATCCCTTGTTAAGAATCAAAGAAACTTCCATTAAAAAAAAAAGGACAATGAAATGAAAATTGAACAATCCCCATCACAGTGCCATAATGTTTGGAACATAAATACGGTATCTTGGGAAACTAAATGTACATAGGCCTCTACTGACTAACGGTAATCGTCTAGACTACCGCCTCGACCGCTCCAGACTTTCAGTAATTCGCTAGTGGGACGTCGGTCGTACACACTGTCATCATAACACATTGTGGTGCTACTGTTACTGTTGTAAAAAATGATGTAAAAAAAAATCAACTAAAACCCAAATCCGCCCACCGTTCATTTTAAGATTGATAGCTGACAATCTCCAAGATGGATGGATGACAAACCTGCATAGCCAAGGGACTTGTCTAATCATTGGCTGATGAAAGAACATGCATTTATGTAGGGAAGGATTTACGGTTTGGATACCTGCGTTTTCATCCTTAAGTCCTGATGTACACCTATCCTGGGATATTATTATGCATTCCCCCCGGTTCTTTTCAGCCAAGACAGCCCGAGGCGCCGTTCACGTACACTTAAAGCTACGTGTTTATATTATCACAAGCACATTTCCAATGGCGTGCGAAGTATCCGTCGACAGGGCTGCACTACGCTCACACGCACGCAAAAAAAAAAAAAAAAAAAACTGACGGGAAATAGCGTGGATTTGAGTGCATTTTCTTGTCAACTACACTGTTGGAAATTATGGTGAAGCTATGCAGTGAATTATGGCTTTGGTTGTAAAGCAAGGGCATTTTACTTGAGGTTGGGTGACTTCCATATACTCGCCTTCTTTTCATCAGTGACAGGCATTCGCGTTTTTTTTTTGTGCGGAGCTGGCTTTTTTTAATTTAAGCGATTTGTGGTGTGAAAGGGAAAAGGCGGATTGGAAATAGATTATGGCGATGCTGGATGTCTCAGTGTGGAGCTCGGCATTGGATGATGGTATAGACAGTGATCATTCCGCAGCCATTCTAGTCATCTTCCCACCCTATACAATAACAGCAATGGATACGAATATTTATGCTACCAAAAAGGGGGCCCGACTATTTTGTTATTCTACCCTCATTCTGGAAACACTGATTAGATTACAATAAACAAAATGGCTGCAAATGGTAATGGTTCGGCCTCAAACACTGACGGGTGAACTGCAAGAACGGTTTACCTAAAGAAAACACCATCTTGCCCCAGTCGTATAGGCAGTATTATTCCCCCCTCAGTGAACGCTTCGATTCCCAAGCGTAAATTTTGGATAAATTTTCCAAAGCATGATTTTGGAGCCCCTGTAGCCCTTATAACCCATTTTGGTTGCCATGACAACCATTTCCTTCGAACAGGTCAAATCAAATTCCACTCGGGGTAAATAAATAAACTGAGTCACGTGACAACCTGATGCGTTTAGCCTCTTTTCACGTTATTGGATCAAAATATTACTTATGTTTCTGGCACAAAGTTGTCACCGAACCATAAAACAGTAGTCTGGTGTTCCTTTCTGAAAGGATAATGTTTTCCTCAACAGAACAACTTTTTCATACAAGCAAATATTAAAGACATCAGTCTTTTGTGAGTTTCTGTGTGTAATTCCTTGTGGTTTGTTATATATGACAGCACCAACATGGTGTTAATTTTATCAATGATAAGGCAATGGGGATAACTAACAACATGTCGGTGTTGTCACATATAGATACCGAGAGAATCAATTTAACACCCCAGTTTTTGCAGCGTACTACTACTGCTGCTGCTGCTGCTGCTGTTGCTACTGAATAATAATAATAAATAAATAAATCCACAAACAATTAAATAAAAGAACTGTAACTGATTGAGTGTGTATGATTGTGAATGTTCAATTCGATAACTATTGATATATTCTTGTTGCCTTAACATATTAAGTTATAGGGTGGGTTTTTCCATATTCTCGTCGAGTGTGTTACCATTTTTGCAACATTGAAAGGGCTGACTGTCAATGTATTACATTAATTCCATTCCTCAGATTGTTATCGTGACAGACTGTCAAAGCTTTTCGCGAGAAACGAAAATAAAATAGACCTTTCCTCGGTTGCTGAAGAATATGAAAAAGCGTATTATTTCCACAGATGCTATCTCAGCCCCCTGCGCGCCACAACTTTGAATAATGAATAAATGTGATCTGTGAATACGGTGTCGGCAACTCACGTCAACTTTGACGCACGTTAAATTCCAAATGCATGCAATAATTAGAGTAAGTACCCCATCTGACGACTCCGATTTCAAGATTTGGCTAAAAGGTTTGTCCCCCACCCCCCCCCCCCCTCCCCCACTCCCCCATTCTGACGAAATGCATCTTGCTGCAGAAGCTGTACAAACCACCGTCACAGTCGGCCGTCTTTGAACATCCCTTGCCCAAAATGTGTTTTCATATTATCAAGTGCTTCCGCGCTATGTGTCCACGTATAAATTTACGCGCAGGATTGTTTCATCTTTTTTTTTTTTTTTTTTTTTTTTGAGTGTGTGTGTGTGCTGACATTAAATTCTTTGTCACTAACTTAGCCGCACGAACGTATCAAATTATCGCCTGCGAGCAGTTGTAGCTTATGCAGGAGCTCCCAACCATTTTTTAGCTGGTTGAATGTAATTTTAAACAATTTACTGAGTTTACTGAGTACATAAGACGGCATATCGTGTTACATTGCGATTCAAATCCCGTGTGTTCCACTTCCTTGCAATTTATTTGACGTTGATGATTTTTTTTTATTTTTCTAAAATGGGCTTCAATTCTTAATTGGGCCAGTAAGAAATGGACCGAAATTAAAAGGGAAAGATTATCACCAAAATATCAAAAAAAAGGATCATGAAAGGTTGCATTTTATTACCCGTCACTTTCAAAATGTCATATAGCTCGTTAGGACAAAATGGCGCCGACGATAGGCTCGCACGTCTTGAGGGCAAGGTTAGGCTGACACAATCATTAAGAAACAACGCTTAGAAGTCATGCTCGAAATAAGGCTACGGGTGATTACTGAAGCAGCCACATAGCCGTGTTTGCAGTCGTCCTGATGGACACGGGTGATCTATTGCATTGTCGGATAGGTTCACGATGGTTATAACATTGGAAGTGTGGGCGAAATTGCTTCAATAAGTAGGCCGACATTAAGTAAATCCACGTATCATTTACCTCCGTATATTACAGGAATCTCTTTGAACGTATCGACGTGTAAAGTTGTTTCGTTACAGACAAAACTACATCATTAGTAACAACCTGTTGTAAAATTTGTCAAGGCAGTGTTGACTCCCCCGCTTACTTCGAGGTCAGTACCAGACCAAATTGTTCTTTAATGTTCCACATGAGATGCGACTGTCCTCTGGGAAATGGTGAATGAAAACGCAAAACCAAACACAGGCAGACCTCTTTTAAACAAGACATCTAAATCAAATATATATTTTTTTCTGATTCTGTTTTCATTACGTTTTTCATTCAGATTTTCGTTATACGTTCTTTATAGTTCTGCGGTGTTTACATTACTGGAAACAAAATATGGCATCTCGTGTTGTACTGTAATTGCAAATAAACTGTAGTTCCAGTTCGCAGTTTGTTAGCTAGCATAAAAGTGCATATTATGCGATCAACCCGAATCCTTCTCACGCTCTATTTCACGACTTCTGCATAATGATTTGATTTGTTCTCACACGCGGGCAACGACCCGCTGAACAAACACACACCCAATTCCCTTTTAACTAATAGTCTACTCCTAACTAATTCAAACCGTTCCCTTTTTAGGGAGCTGTTCGTATTCGCTTATTAATAAGATATCCTTCGTTTTGCAGTTTTTGCCGCTGGTAAACATGCCTTAATAAGATGTTTATCCCTACATTCCGTATGTTTTATTTTCGGATGTACTTTTACACCCTATAAACTATGCATGAGCCATGGAGAGAATTATACACAGGGAATGGGTGGCAGCAGACTTACCAGGTAAATTTACATTGTTTGCATAGTTGTGAGCATGCGCCCATTTCCGAGAACAATGGATTTACCCGGTAAGTCTGCCGCCACCTAGTGTCCTCAAAAGTCTCCCATTGTTTGAACTGCAAAATATATAAAACAGGTGCGTATAAAATTACTATTTAGTGAAATTGATCTGTTAATCAAGAGAATTAATACTATGCTTAGAAAGTGTTTAGTATTAACGCAATCTAATAACACGATTATAATTATTTATTCAGAGTTATTTTGGTTGTAAACAGATTCAGTGTTGTATCGAGTCGACGTTTCAGCCATACTGCAAAAACTGGGGTGTTAAATTGATTCTCTTGGTATCTATACATGACTAAACCAACATGGTGTTAATTTTACCAACGACAAAGCAATGGCGATATAACTAACACCATGTCGGTGTTGTCACATATAGATACCAAGAGAATCAATTTAACACCCCCAGTTTTTGAAGTGCAGTAAAGTACGACTGTTTTCGGTAGAATGGAAAAGCAAAATGTTGACACATTAACACATTTACACTTTCATTTATTTATTGTTTTGTTTACTTTTTTATCAATGTATCCATAAGGTACTTTTTACGGTATCGAGCATAAACAGTAAGTGAGACGAATACAACATATTGCAGAAAACAATTGTTACCGATCTTTTTTCGATTTGATGAAAAAGCGAAAAAGGGCGACGTGTATGTTTATTTATCTATAGACGTGTTGTTTATTTTGTTTACTTCCAAAGCAACAGCTGTCATATATTAAAAAAAATAAATAAATAAATAAAAAATAAAATATAAAAACTTTACCGAGGCTATACAAAGAGCAGAGCGCATTACAAGTAAGACCTGTTAAAGCAAACCAAGTGGGGGAGAGGGGGCAACAAAAACCAACAAAGAAACACATTTCTTGAGGAGACTCGACGGAGATCGGATTTTAAGATTCTGTTTTATCAAGAATGACAAGTCCGTAGGGGGAAACTGTTTCTCATGTGGATTAATAGTAACCGTTTACATCACTCTAAGGCCTCTGTTAAAGGACCTTAACCAATACTATCATTTACCATTTGAAACTTCACAATGATTTACAGAAAGACCGTTGTTCTTGAAACTGGTTCCATCACCCAAGATATCCGACTGATCACAAACAATTTCTTCCGGAACAAATGAAATACAAAACATCTTTCTTTGATTAAATTCACTGTAGTGGAAGACATCAGAGAGTAAACTAAAACACATCACGACCTTGACAACAATTCCCAGAAATATGTACCGAACTTGACTATTTATTAATGAATCGACCAGTAGAGCGTGACGGAAACACATTGATGTTGACATTATTAACTTGGACGTATCGTCTGGAAATTGGATACTTTTGGTCGAGGGCATGTGACAAAATACACTGATTACTTATTAATGGCAATGTCATACCGAGGTATCAATGAAATTATTAAGGCTTTGTGGGCTCAATAATAATATGATTTTCTAGAAAGCTACTTAATCCTTCTTCAACCAAACAGCCTCCACCAAACAATCATGTCCCCCCCCCCCCCCCAACACACACACACACACAACACCCCGCCGTCAAATTCGCTCAAAATGCTCAAGTAACATGTATTTTCGGTTCTTAATTTTTTCTTAGATATTTGCCATGTACATTAAAGTGATATTAAAGGGGGGGGGGGGGGGCAAGGTGGAAGGAATAACCTACAGAGAGACACTTATTTCTAGGAGGTTTTGTCTTAGGAGACACAATGTCCTTGACAATCCAGGCTATTCTGTGTGTGGGGGGGGGGGTACACACATAATCTCCGGGGGACAGAAGGAGTCCTGCTACACCGATATTAAATTAAATTGAACAGGCGTAAAAAAGGTAAATAAAAAAATAGGTGAAGTTTTGCAAAAAAAGACATAATATTTTCCAGACGGTGTGCTCTTCTTTCAATCTTTGTCATCATCATATGATATTCATTCTTCACGGCCTTTTATTAATACCATCAATCATCGTCAACGACAGCCTTATCACACACAAAAGCGCCACCACCGGCAATGTCACCTGCAATGTGAAGAGTGCAAAGATCCTAAACTAAGGCCCAGTGCACCTTGTGTAGACACGATGTAGTTTCTGCTCTGTCACAGACCATCAAGCCGTTACGGTTCATCACGAAATAAAAACCAATCATGTTAAGGATCCGTCCGTATTATTAGACAAAGAGAAAGAAACAAAAAACAAGAACATGATGGTAGTTAATTACCTTAGAAACTTTGTGTACCGTTAAAAACGCGTTCGCTTGGGAATTTAAAAGTGTTGCACCATTGGTACAGATGTAATATGCCTGTAATTTGTATGCCTGGTTTAAATATTGATGTGGAGATCCCAAAACTACCAAGTTTTGTCTCATAATTAGCCACGTGACCACTGATTTGTGAGGCGGATACGTAAAACAAAAGTCTCAACAAGGCTACTTTTAAAAAATCTGTTTCAATCATCGAATGCCCATCAGACAAATGACGTACATGCTGAGGCAAGACTTGGTGTTATGTGAACGCTCTGCATAATTTGTAAAAAAACAATAATAACAAATCAACGAAAAGTTCTTCTTCCAAGAAGAACTGCATGAAAATAAGAGGAAACGTTTTGTTGAGACTTTTATAAAAAAAAAAAAAAAAAAAAATGACCAAACATTTGTTTTAAAGAATTCTTACAAGGTTGATTGATATGACGTGTCGATAAAACGTTACGCATTTGTGTTTTGCTGCTTATTGTAACGAAGACATATCGAGGTTGAAGTAAGCTCTGGGTGCAAGAAGGTTAGAACATTGATTAAAAAGAGAATTATGTGATAAGTCTGAAAAGGTCTCTACATCAAACTTGTCAAATTGCGGTCGGCCGCACAGCGGAGGCTTTATCCTTGAAGTTTCAATATAATATTTGCCATGCTCCGTGACGTCAAAATTGGCAATTAGAGCGTGCAATTCAACCCCAATAATTTACCGAGAGTTTGCAAGAGACTGGGCCTGCCATTTTGCATATTTTATGGTTTTCTCTGACACTTCATGTGCAACATGAGTTAGATAAGGTCGCAGAAAAGCATACGGTACCGAGTTTGGGGCCGCAGTGATCCAATTATGTTTAATGAGCTTCGTGGTGAATTTGCATGGGGGATTTAACAAACTGAAGGAAGCATCCTGAAATTTTGTAATAATAACTGATAATAATCTTCGGCTTAAAAAACTGTTGGTTGTAAATGAGTTTGTTATTCTTTTAAGCGGTGTCGTAGTTGCTCATGTTTTACCTTTCACAAGCGTTCGGTGACGATTCGTCTGTTTGTTTGTTTGTTTGTTTGTTTGTTTGTTTGTTTGTTTGTTTGTTTGTTTTTCTTCCCTGATAGTAAACAAAAAATATTAGGTGACGCAAAAACAAAATGTAAAGAGTCCAGGCCATGTTGTTGTACTGTTTACGATCGAACGTTTAAAATTACTTGGTCTTTATATACATTACGCTTTTAATATTGAACAAGTAGTTTGGAGCCCAACTTTCTCAAAAACGCTTGCAGGGTTAGCTATACAGGGCATTTTCCAAACCTCGGCTTACACTCTGTCTCCAGGCTCCCGGCTCCAATTGATGTTGGAAACACCGAGCAAAATGTACACTACTCCAAAATTGCTGACAGAGCTCAAGCCGGAGCCAGGGCCCAAGTCTAGGTTTGGAAAAGGCTCCTACGTCATATTTTTACAGATAATTTAAAGTTAGGTGGCTGTTTCATTTATAATATTCCAGAAAGCAATCAGCAGCACACTTTTAAACCCCCACTGGCAAGGGAAGGGAAATCTGATGCGAACCTCGTTAGAGACGTCAACCAACACAGGACAGGAATCGTCACTTAGCAGTAGGCCTATACGTCAAGATATGTCATGTGCGGCTGTCCATTATAAACAAATCTACCCGTATTGCACAATGATCAATCCTTTGAATTTCTTTCTTCTTTCATTTAATTTCCACGATCATTAATTTTTATTTTTTATTTCCTCCCTGCATGATATTGAAATGATGACGTTTGACTTTTTCATGCAATCCACTCAAAGTATTAATTAATGATATTCAATCAAACAATAGATGAAAATATGATGAACCCTACAATAGTACATGCTTAGATGATTAATGAAGTTGTTGACAAAAATCTACATTTTAATTACTAAGTGATGAATTTATCGAGTCGAACAGTAATATCGTGCATTACAAATTATAGAACGAGTAAAAATAGTCTAGCAAAGTATTGCAATGAGGGTTAATTCAATCACAATATTTTCTCAGAATAAATACATTTCTTAAGGACTCATTTCCATAGACAAATGGTACTTAAAGTATGCTTAAGTATGTTTCTTGATGGAACTGTTGGTCAGTAATGCACCATTACCTTTTCAAATCCAGTTGCCTAGCTAGAAACTACGAGAAAAATGCCACGTAAAGACAATTTAGAAGCCATGGAGCAGCTAGCCATTTTGGCTTTCAAGTCGAGGCTGGACATTATTCCATTCCGGCTCTCTTTTATTTACCAGAGTGTTCTAATCACAACCTCGAACACCGGCTCCTCACTCCTGTCCAGAACTGACTTAAGATTGATCTGTGTCCAGTGTACGAATCGATCTCATTTTCTTCGACTGGCTTTGCGAAAAGTCAAGGTTTGGTTTGCTGAGGCTTGTCTACTCACACTGCCACCCACTCTAAGCGAAATGTCCCCTTGTCTCCCAGAATGATAAGCTTTGCCACACAGTTAACAATATCAAGGTAGGAGAGCAAAGGTAAGATATCAACAACTTACGAAGTGATCAGTTGGAGAAAACAAAACACTGTGACAGTTTTACATCACAATTCGTACAACGGATGAATGTCTATCCAAAAAACTAAAACAAGTATAAAAAAAAAAATAGATTCGAAACTCGTTGCATGTTTAGTTCATCAGTATCAAACTAAACGATCTTAAAGTCAACTGTGAACAAGTAGGAAACACAATTTGTAAAGTAAAAACTATCGCATGCATCGACCCAGTGTGTTTACAGTACAAAATGCACAATACATAATCGCTTTATAATGAGCGGTATGAACAACAAAGCTTAATAATAGTAGAACGGGTTTGCTGTTTGGTTGCTATCCCGGTTTCAACGAAGTGCCAAGGCATCATCAAAGCATAATTATCTGCTGTCCTAGACCAGGTCGTTTAGGCAACATGTTTTCAAAAGAAACAAGCCATACACGCTAAAGGTAACATCAAAAGGCAACTCGTCATATCACAACACGTTGGTGATCATACGAGGGGGAAAAGGGTAGCCCGGCTTGTTTTCTTGCCCGGAGTTGGAACGAAACCTAATCAAAATGGCTTCCAGGCCCCCGTCTATACTTGCTCAATGTGTCGGAGGCATACACTGTTGGTGTCACGTGTTTCCAACGAGAAGCTTGTGGGCAAATAGCTATTCCAGCCATCCAACGCCCCCAACGTTGGAGGTATCATAGAGAAAGGTACTAGGTGGGCTTAATACAATATCGGTTGCTTGTATATACACTGAGTAGCTAGTGGGCAAATTACTCAACTACCTGCAATAATTCCATTTTTCTAGGTAGAGTTTATGCACATTAAATACAAAATATTTGTTGTTATATTTGCGTCTGAACGTTGAGGAAACCTTTGTTATAATGCATTAAAATGTAAGCTTCTGCCTCTATAAGTTAGCAGAAGCTTTCGAGGAACTTGAAATGACAAACAAAAACTGCTTTCCTGCATGAATTGTGATCAATTATTTACTGAGATGAAATAGGAATCACACAACAATCGTCATAGTCTGCGCCCTTTCATGTCCCATTGTTGTAATCATAAATGTGTACACGGGGTATCCTACAAAGATGGCTGCACTGTCTGATGCAGATAGGTCATAACAACAACTTGAACTACCAACAAGGTCAAATCAATCCCGTTTATAACGGTGTGTACACAGAGATGTGGAGAAATTCCTGGTGGTTTGGGGGATTCTGTTCGGAATGTTTGCAGTCAAAATAACTTACTCGCGTGTAATCCAGATTGCTTTCAGTCTACAGGGGCGGAAACGCGACCAAAATCACACTGAACCCACACAGAGTACACGTTTGGGCCAGCTTAGTAAGATTGGCTATCGCTTAGGCTGTTGCCCAGACTGTTAAGTTAAGTGTCATGAACCGCTATCTACATGTAGCCGTAGCCTGAGCAGTTCATCCAGGCTTCACTGCTGATGGTGAGAACAAACGGATTCTAATCAGCAGAATGCAGAATACAAATAAAAACAATTCCAAAAAAATGCGTATTTTGCTTTGCGACTGGGATTTAGGTACCAATGCAGACAGTTCCAAACTACTGGGAGTGACGCCAATCCCACGGTAACATATGGTGCAATTTGATGTTTGTCAGATCGTGGGTTTGGAAAACAAAAATGCTTGAATGAACAAGCTTATCACGGGATATCCTTGGAGTGTTGCTATTAAGTTGAAATGTGGTAATCTAATTATTAAACCATCCGCATGGATGATTGAACTAGTACAATTAAATATCAAAACAATGGGTCTGATTGAACTTGCATGATTGACTACATCTCTAGCTGACTCTATGGGATTAAATGTAGAAAATTAACGGGATTGTTGTTTTAGATAATAAGTATAAGATGCATTCAATGAACAAATATACCATAAACAAAGAACTTGGACAAACCGCGTAACATAATTATCGGTCTCTGTGTACGTAGTGATCTAACTGGTTTTGTCGTTGTCGTTAATTACAAAAGTACGACATGCCATTTACATTGTGAAGAAAACAACATTATGTTCGTTGAAGCATAACGTGCCGCATTGTACAATCCTGTTGTGTATGGCCATTATGCACGATAGATATAACTATCCAATCCCAGAGCCCGCTCCGCGGCCTTCGTGTGATCAACGTGTCTGTTGAGCTTTCCAAAGCCGGGTTTAAGGTCACCACGCAAGGACCACCCTGCTCCACAATTCTAAAATTACCTCCGGATGTCTGTTTCCCTGCTGTCAACGCGTTTGGAGAACAGGAAGAAAGGAAAAAAAAAGTTTTCAACATTGGGTACTCTGCAAACTCGACTTAATCTGATCACACTCATCTGCGTCAGACCAAGATATTTCCTTTAATAAAATAAGCAACCCTTCTTTCACGACTGCGTGAATGTGACTTCCACTACTTCACACGGCCCACTCGACTTCCTTATTTTTCCTCCTCAAGATGCAAGACATTTATGTCCGTCAAGGTAGCGCGGATAAATACGTATACTCCTTTTCGTTTGCGGAGCAAATTGGAAATGTGAGCCTGTTTTTGACTGGCCTGATAATTTTGACATGCAAACAGTTACCTTTAAAGCATCCGCCTTTGCTGGAACTCGTAAATGCGAACGTAGTTTCAGAATCATTGTGTACGAAAAAATATATATTAAACGTGCCTTGTGGATTTTTATCCCCGAATCAAAACAGTCATATAAAAAAATCTCAAATAAATCTGTGGACAATAAAATATTTATATGTTGTTGTTGTTTTTGTTGTTGTTGTTGTTTGTTTGTTTGTTTGTTTTTTGTTTTTTCTGAGTTTTGTTCAAGTTAGTGATGATTGGTAACTTTCATTCCCTTTTTCATTTTTTCCCCGTTGTTTTCACTTTACAATTACTTTAATCGTTTCTGATTTCCATTAGCACACAGACACCCTTCCAGGCAATTTCTGTTTGAATCAATTAGGCATCAATTCTTCTGTCGAAAACCAATTCTCGGTACTTTCCAAATAATGTACAGAAGTAATGTCTACGCTCCTTTAATGCACATTTTGTCAGAAGCCAAGTAGCCATTTGAAACCATTTTAATTTGAAATGCTCTTCAGATTGGTACTTCGTGGTCTAGAGGCGATCCAAACATCGTCACTCTGTTTCCAACTCTCAGTTTAAAAACAAATCTCTAAACTGCACTCGACGCCTGACTGTTATTGTCCGGTCAGTCGACCCAATGCCCGTGACGTCTTGTTTTCGCAAAACAAAACCGCCTCTTCCACACAAACAGATACCATCGGTTTATGATGATAACCATTATTTAATTGCATTTAAAACAGGTATTTTAAAGGATAACGGGAAAAAAAACACAAACACACACAAACTGGCTAGAAATAACCTCGATTATAAACCGCACTTTAAAAATTGAGTAATCATTAACCAGAATCTAACTGGACCAATTAAATGTGGATATAAATAATTAACCAATCATATTTGAAAGCCATTCCGTGACAGACAAATCCATTTATTTTGTAGATAGTGTCATAGCTGAAGTTGCACGTATACTAGACTATGGTGCTGCACTGGCCAGGAAGTCCATTCCGTACAACGTTACCGCCGGAGATACCATTTGGCGGCCATCTTGGTTCCATTTACTTCACATCAATGTACCAAAACAAATGAGACAGGGGACATACAATGATCCATTTTTACGAAGGTGAAGGTACAGGAGTTGTTGTGTGAAATGCTATACCAATCATCTTAAAAATAATTATTCCATTTTGAAAACAATTATATTCTCCTCAAATTGACTCAAACAAAAGAATGACAACGTCACAATCTGCTACAAAGCCCAGAGCTAGGTCCTTCACAGTATTTGCAATTAAATTTCGACAACTACTTCATGATTCATTTCTCGAAAAGGAAAGTTTATGTAGTCCACCAAAAGAACAGGACTTAACCAACCCTTTAAAGAACTTCTGACACTGTAACACTTCAGCATCGCTCGCAACCCGGGAACCGACCGACAAGGGCAACTATCGCTTGTTGACTTTTCTCTCTGAAAGAGTGGGAGATGCAGCCCGGACATTGATTAATTATTACAATAGAAACCAACTCAACTGCTTTTCCCCCTGGTCACTTATTTGATAATAAACACGATTCTGGATTTGTTTGAAACTTGTTCTGACGATGTATTAGTCATGTCGATTGGTGTAATGAATGAATGGAGGTGTTGGCATGAATAATCAAGGCCAAGATCAGTTGAGTAACACGCGGAAAGTAGTTCCTAACACATCTAATTTGAATTCATAGAATTTATTAGAATCAGTCCTAATTAAAAACAAAATTAAGGAATGTTAATAATAATTAAAAAAAAAATTAAAAAGTAGAGTGATCTCAATCTGATGGCGTACTTATTGTGAAGTTCACACGAGTTCCAATCCTCCAGAGAAATAGTTTCCCCTGGAAGTATTGACACAGTCAATGAAGTATCGTTTTGAAATCCTACAAAGCATCGATGATTATTTCGATCGCAAAAAAAAAAAAAAAAAAAAAAACACGAATCAAGCCGGAGCACTACATGTACAAAATCCCTGACATAACACAAACATAGCTGCGCTGGGTATGAAAAGAACCGCCGGTGTACCAACTCGACGTTTCGATCAGTGAGCTCCGATAGCCTTCATGAAAAAGGCACTGAACCGTGTTAACATTAAGATTACCGCAAGTTAGTGTCAACCATCATTGATCTCAATGACAAGTTATCATCGATAAGTAAGGTCATTACAACTATCCATTAAAACTATTGGAAACTTACTTATGATTTTTGCACGATCAAACGTGGAAATCTTTTAGCGATAGCCAATTATCCATCGGCTTCCGGTTAATTAGTATTACGGATTTAGCTCAATCCTTCTTCACCATAAGAAAAAAAGAAACCCAGGCAAATCTTCAATTCAGACACGGTATAAACTGTCGCGGTCTTGCCTTGTTCGTTTTGCATTAAGAGACAATCCCTTGAATATTAACAAAATTCATATGCGCATATTATGGCAAACAGACTCCGTGTCAATCTCTACACAAGAAAATCATGTACATTTTAAAACCCAGGCAAGCTATACACACGCAGAGTTATACTGACTGGGGTGATTCCGGTGGCAATTAATTTAATTAACTGAGCTGAGGGGATGCAAATGAGCGAGATGCATATAGTCTAAGCTTCGTCTCGTCTCTGGTTACATGCTGAGCGAGTTCCACCGCTCAAATTAATTACCGCAAATTTGAGAAATAGAGGAGTCCATGACAAAGTAATTTGTCATTGCATATAGCGCTGTGTCGATTAAAGATAATGCACTGCGTTACGGAGATACCGTAAGTTGACGAATTAACATTCAAAAACTCACTTAGCTACAACTCTCTCCATGGAGCAGTCCTCCTGAGATATTTTCCTGTTTGATATTATTCCGAGCTGGAATAATCAATTAAGTCGCGGTCACTGTTCTAAACTATTCAAATTAATTAAAATAAATGATTAACCAATAATGAATAGTTTTGTCGTTCTTCCCTTTAAATGAAGAAAATAATATATAGTATCAGCGTAATGAAATGCAATTCTTTAAAGATGGAATTGTGGAAGCTAAAACGAGCTGCTAGTTGACTGTTTACCGACCAGTGTGGCCTTGTAGGAAAAGTGCAAAACAGCTTTTAATGGCCGCACGTTTCAACCCAAGCAAGGTCTTTTCAAAGGGTTGCAAAGAGGTTAATGAAATAATGCATGGTACTACCATGTTGATACAAGGTAGTACACCTCTAATGCATCAGAAATCCGGGTCTTTTGTGCTTTGGGATAAAACGAAAGCAGACAAGGAACAGATTATCTTTCTCCCAGCCTCGATTTGGATGTATTTGGTACAGCGGAAGTAACCCGAGATGGTTGTGTATTGATTTACAAAAAAACAAAAAAACAAACTACGAGTACAACGGCAATTAGAAATCTCTTTAGAATACTATATTTGCGCTTCAGCGAATTTTACGCAAGTTTATATTAATCTGTTAAAACACAAGAACCTGTTTAGCACAGACGAGTCTTGCTAAGCAGAAATTTGCTATATTCCATCGTGCCTGCTCGAACAACTGCTTAGCAAATAAAATAATTTGTTGAGCAGTTATGAATGGCCCCTTGTACGCAGTCAATCATATGAACTCACTGGATACGCCTTCAGTGAAACACCTCTCAGATCGATGTATGTAATATTGAGAGACGGTATGTGTATAGCAGTACCTACAAGGAGCTCAATTATTCGCGTTGGCATGGCTACATACAATAATACATTTCTTATTAACATGCGTTTTTTCCCAGGGTTGCTAAATAATTATACCGTCCCTCTGCCGTGTTAAGTAATAGAAATAAAGGATTGTTTTCGGCATTTAATTGATATTTTAATTGTGCATATTTTGTGTACATGTGTATCATGTGGGTTAGGAGAATGGCTGAAAAACCTGATGGCTATGTTGTACAAGTGGAAGATTTTGTTAAAATTATTCAGGATTTTCAGGTTTGTATTCGACGAGGCCGACCTTAAGCGATGGATGTACAAAATGTAAAACCCTTTTACGTTGACCTTGTGAATTGCCTTCCGCGGTGGCTTTAGAATTTTAAATAAAACCAGACACTGCGAACATTCTACAAAGTGAAGTCAAATTTTCATGGGGGAAAAGTGGAATTGTATAAGATAATTACACAGGTGTGATGATTTTTGTTCACATACAATCAACCTGTAGACTGTATTGAAATGGAGATGATAAACAAGTATTGTATAATTAAGCAGTTTTTGTTTGAATAAATGATGCTATTACTACTTGTGCTATTAATAAATTTATATTTAACTGTTTACAATAACCTTGAGCAAAGCACAGCTGATAACGTTTTTACAGTCACATATTAACAAAATTGCTTCCATAATTTATTGTATCTGTAGTAATGGAAAAAAAACGGATTTTGTGTCTGTGATATCTTTGATTCAAACTTTCAACTGAAATTATAAGAAATTCATAAATTCAACTTTCGAAAAAAAATAACTTATTTGAAACATTCGCTCATATTACCAGTACCTTGTAGTTATATAAATATCAAAATTCGAATTTCCTTAATAGATATTGAGTCTAAATATTAATATCTATAAAATAAAATATTCAGGCAATGACTGTAAATATTTAACATTTTCAAAGTAATAAAATATTCAAGCAAAGACAGAAGGGAATGCGAATACAAATACCAAATTTGTGTCGTGTCCTTCAAAGGCGCACGTACAGCTCCTTGAACGGAGATATATCACATCATCTGGGTGGTTATTGCGGGGTTGACTCCGGCAGGACTTGAACCCAAGTCTATTAACACTTGAGACACGAGTCAATATCTGTGGCCTCCAAAGCAAAATTTTAAATGACGGCTTACTGGACAGGCGCAACTCACAATCTCTGAAAAGGGCTTTGAACAATAATGAGAAATGACGTTTTGAACGAATATTGGTTGATTCGCTTGGTGAGAAGTGAAGACTGTTGGAAGGGGGGGGGTGGGGGTAAAAATGCTGTGACGTCACGGGCAAAATTTCACATTAATTAGGGAGTAGCAATGCAAAGATCCGGTCTTCAGTAAGTAGTAATGACCGGGTTGGGGGGAAGTCCGCGGTTAATTGATCCGGCCGAAGGCGGGTCCATTGACAGCAACCAGGCCCCCAACCAAGACGTTACTATGCAGTGATCAAAGACCGAGTCGTCACATTGAGGATTTAATCATTCTTAGTAGCTCGATTTTAGATTCAAAGATTAAGATTCAAATTCATTCAATCAAAAAAACATGAAACAAATTTTCCCAGTGGATTATTCGAAGCATTATAAACATCCATAAACAAGGTTATCATCATACTGTAGCTCCAATTATTATACAATTGTTAATGCAGTCTTTTGTCGCGTTACCATATTTGCACTAGCAACACTGAATTATAAAACCAGCAATGACCACCAAGGCGTCACACTACTACTTTGCCCACGCAGTTGCGGTACATCTGATGTGGCCATTTCCGAACGAAGTGATTTCGGCTACGGCTAGGGTCAGTTGCTTTATTTTGTCAAATCGGATATGACCTAGTGTTTATCTGAATACGAGAAAATTAAGATTGCCACAACTGGCTTAGAATATTTATTAAACAAAAACAGCCCCTCAACCGGAGCAAATCACACACACACACACACAAAAACGAACGTTTAAGTTATTTTACTCAAGCATATCAAGAGATGGTTTGCCTTTCACGAAAAGCTTGTATGCAAGACGCAGTGAGTGGAAAAAAATGCAGGGTCGCCAAAATCAGGGTTGGATGGGTAAGTCAGTACTTGTTTGCAATTCCATACAGCACATGCATTTACATTACATTCAGAGCTCATAGGCAAGTATAACCAAATGAATATTATAAATGATTGATGGAGCGAAGGTACAGGTCTCCGGGGGACTGGATACAATCTCTTTGGAGGAAGAAGGACTGGAAATTAATGGAGTTTCGGTCAGCCGGGGATCAGAGAATAGAGGGGCCGGTCGGAATGAAAAGCAGTTCTTGATTTGCGTCATCTCTCAGTATCCTTGGTCAGAATGTATTAGGTTCCTACTCCTATAAAGGAATGTTGAGGGGCCATCTTCTTTTGTCGGGTACAAATTAGGATGAGAGCATACTTGTTAGTTTCAAAATGTCAACGCTCTTTATAATGAGTGACCCGAGTGATGTTGCCGGTATACATTTGGTTTTAATTTAAACACATGGCTGTTGCAAGATGCCAACCAAGCTCAAGGACCTGTAGAGTTAATGCTAAAAGTGGATAGACACAGTGCAAACAATTTCCAAAACAACTGGTTGGTTTTTAAGTAACATTTTCCTTCAATGTTTTAACTCTTATATCAATTCGCCGAAAGATAAACCCCTTGTTCTCAGTTTTTATCAAACTCAAATACAATTCTTCCTTCAATTTCTGACCTTCCTTCATTAAACGTTTAGATCACGTAGCCAATGTTGGAGAAACTGTTGACGTAAAATACCGATGACGAAATGATTGCAAAATGTTGGAATGCATTTCAATTCCCACTGGTGTACCTTTCGCAATTCCAGGTAGCGTACACATAAAATTGTATAATTTGTTTACACAAAGATTGTTGTCCAAATTGGCAGCCTGTAAAAGTCTTCACACCCTAAAATGTGTGTGAATGCAAATTTCCTTAACACATGCAAATAAGTTCTCGGTAAAGTCTGTATGATGCTTGAACGGTCGGTGAGTTTCAAAGATGACTTTTCCGATAGCGGCAAAACACAGGTTTTTCTGTAAACCATCAAAGAAAGCTAATATACACAACTTGTGATCTATGATGTAGGCCCGGGGCGCATCTAGGAGTTAAATTTGTCCCAGTCGAGAATTTTTTGGACGTCATCTAGAGAGAGCGGAAGGCTCTTGAAAAGCGGATATGCAAGAGGCGAGAGGGTCAGCCGACAACGAGGTAAATGTACGCAAAGACACGCTGGGGAAATGCTGCGATTTCCGCAAGCGGCACATTAGAATCACGAGACACAGAGTGATTACCACGGCACACCATGGCGTTAAAATGGAGATACCACACGCCAGGGTGCAAATTGGTACGTTATTAAAGGAAGAAGAGGGCGGTGACCCAATATTTAGCAGCACATTACGATCGGGAATGGAGCTGGTGCCGAGTTATTGATGGTATTCCGACTGGAAAAAAAAGTATCAGTTTTCAAACTCAGCACTTGTTATGACATTACAAATTCAAAGAGACTACTTTTCGGTGACAAACAAAATCGCGAGTCACGTTGCAGCGTGACGTGAAACGCTTTGCTGTTCTGATTGGTTCACGATGTGCGTAGTGAGTTGCTCACCTGCATGAAACAGCAGCTGGTGTGCTGTGAACGTAAAGCTCTGATTTTGTGCCTTTACGGTACGGCTTGTAACTCAACCCAAGGTGATCAAATTTCATCCAATCAGATTGCATTAACTGTCTGGGCCATTTATTAATTGTTGATGGCCTTCTTTTATCATCGGATAGCCGTACAAACTGATATTAAACAACTTTTCAAAGTATAGCCTTTCATTGTTGACAGCGCACCTTACAATTTTAAGTGATGTTGATGTTTCTAAATCGTTGTTTTGCCAACCATCTTAAATAATCAGGAATCGGGTACATTAGGATGCTCCATTATCCAAAATAACAAGTAAAGTAAGTCCACATTATTTCGAAACTGGATTAAGTAAACAGGTAGAGAGGCCAATATTCAGATGGGTCGAAATGTGTTGAGAAACGGGGGAACACGGCTGACCGAGATCGTAGTCTTCTAGCGGGCACGGTGTGCTAATCCCAATCATCGAAAACGAATGTCAATATAAAACCGTCACCCAGAAACAAAACTGCACTGCAAAAACTGGGGTGTTAGATTTATTCTCTTGGTATATATATATATATATGTGACAACACCGACATGGTGTTAATTTTACCAACGATAAAGCAACGGGGATAACTAACACCATGTCGGTGTTGTCACATATAGATACCAAGAGAATCAATTTAACACCCCAGTTTTTGCAGTGTGCTAAAAAAGAGGTTTGCATAATGGTGACGTACGAAAACAAAGTGTCCATGCGATGATGCTATACTCAAGCGCCGACAATAACAAGTCCAGCAGTCAGGGTTAAACCAGTTACGGACCAGCATTAACCATGGAAGTCTTATAACCGTTTTACATTGGGAGAATTTGGATTGCTAGATGGGAGCAGACTAACCAGGTAAATTTCCACTGTTTGTGTAGTTCTGAGCATACGCACAGTTCTGAGAACAATAGTGATATAACTGATAAGTCTGCTGCCACCTAGAGTCCTCAAAACTGTTTGTAAGGCCACCATAACCAAATGATAATTGGCTTTGTTAATTTATACAGAGTAACCCACCGTTTGTATTTGATGCTGACTTCAAAAGTATATTTCCACTATTCGCTAAAATAGAGTAAACATTGTGAATGAAGGTTTATCATCCACTGCTGAAAATTTGAGTCAAGTGGACAGCCAAGCTACTACATGCATGTCATGATCAAATAAACCATGTTCAAAGATCAGGGTTTAAGAAACATCAATAAGGAACGAATCTCTTTCCACGTGGAAAAAGCCATACAAACATGAATATGAGGAAATCTTCAATACTTCGCCTGAATGAGTGCCCCCCTTGCGATTCATTAAATAAAGGCGCTAAAAAATCTGATCCTTCTACAGCTTTGCCATTTTGTCACACTGCAGGAAACGTTTCATCATCCGTTCTCCTGATATCAAAGCCATACAAACAGCCGAGGATACAACGAGAGATCCAGTCCAGCAGGGACTCTAAACCTGACCCGGGCTCCTCACAGCCCGTTCACCTGAGCGAATTCCAGTGCGTCAACGGCCCACGGCACTGCTTTCGGAGATACAGCTGCTCCTCTCCGTAACGCTCTCAAGCGCTACTCGTCCTTTTTTCTTTCTTTTTATCTTCTTTCTTTAGCTTCAGAAACACAAGACGAATTCTTCTTTTGGCGAGTTCTCTGAAGGGACATCCCAAGGATTCCTTTTCAATTTATATGCCGATCAATTATTCTTTTGTGGGAGCTGCTCAGTGTTGCAGTTACTGGGTCTCATCGGGCTACAACTTACACTAGCAAGTGCTGAGAGAGTAGTTTCCCTGATGTATTACTGAAACATCATTCAGGGCTAAATACTTTCGCATATCATTAGCTGTTTCACCTTCAATGTGGTGAATCGCTTTGGAGATAAAAGTCTTCGTACAAGGGCTTACTTCGATTCAATACAAAAATGATCACTAGGTTTTTAAAAACTATTCACCTGGTTCCTAGTACATACCTCCAATAAACTTTCAGAGCTGAAGAGAAACGTTTCCAGCTCCACATGTTTTCTTTTTTTCAAAATATTGAGGTCATGCCAAGGACTAGCGTCGGCATTGTTTGCCCTTAAAGTATAATTAATTGCGGTAATTAATATTCAAAGACGGCAAATATTGATTAAGCATAAAATTCAATATTTGCGCAGTTAAGGCTCCTTACAGTACCTGCAAGAGGCAACGGGGGAATTGAAAACAGGTTTTTACTTTTTGGAACAGTATTTTGTTGAGGAAAAGCTGATAGAACAAAGAAACGTAGGTAACCGGGTAGGTTTCTTAATTGCCCATTTGAAATAACGCAGCTCTTTGTAGACTCAACACCCAAAAGTACTTTGACATTTTGTATGTACATTTTCATTGCACTGCAACAGAGCAGCCTTGTCAATGTACTTTTTTTTTTACACCAATGGAGAATTCAAAATGGTACATGGTGGAGTTTTCTTTCTGCTTGCTTCAAAGGATAAACTTCCCCAGTAAGCGAATCTTTCATTTCTAATTTGCACCCGACGTAAAGCGGGTCGTCGTCGATTCTTATACAAACGAAATTCGGTCGAGATTTATCCAAGCGATATAACGAGACCACGCCAAAGGAGCTTCCGCTTTGGCCCTGTCTTGAATGGCTATCAAGTAATTATAAATATTAATTGGGTCAGAGTGACTCGATCTTTCGGGTATCGAGTTACCACCTTAAGTGTCACATTTCAGATATTTGGAGAGACAGCCACTATCGGCTGGTAAAAAAATATATAGCGTGTCATGGAGGAGCCCGCCCGCGGGACAATCGAGCCGGGTTCACCGCCAAAGGTCGCCCACGCGAGATGTGGTAAGATAACTGCCTAACTAAATACCAAAGTACGTTTACTCTTGCATTTATTGGTAGGCTGCAAACACGGCTATTGACTTGTGGGGAACTATCTTACACTAAAATCAAAACCACTCCACTGGCTGTCCGTTCGCATGGTTATGTTGCCAGAAAAGAGGTCGCATAAACATAATATATTACGAACGTCGTGAATATTTTCAAGTTCTTATATGTATATTTCATTCACAATCTGTGGAACTATTTTTATTAAAAATGATTAATCGTTCTTGTTACCCTTAGCATGGCCATATTTCCATACCATCTAACCTAGATTTCCAACTACAGATGATTCAAACAAACCGACCCGGTAAACCAAGGACTTCTCTTCGTCTTCAGATTGTGTGCACTTATTTATTTTTATTAGATTTTATTGTTATTATTTTCTTTTAAGCGACATCCTCTGTGGCTTTGTATCAAAAAAAAAAAAAAAAAAAAAAAAAAAACGAAGTGAGGACGTTTTTTGTTAAAACAACATGATCCCTTCGGTTTCAACGGTGATAAACACGCTCACCTTAATTTTGTAAAACTCTAAACCGAGGCTTTCGCTTTGTTCTCTTGTTTTGTTTTTGTTTTTGTTTTTTTGTTTTTTTTTAGAGAGACGCCCCGTTGGTTTTGCACACAAAATCAAACATGGGACATCTTCGGTTTGCCAAACCAGACGTCGGATCCCTTTTGTTTAAATGGTCAGTTTGAATACATACACGTGCTCACGCACAATACAATGACACTTTAATCAGAACTTAAAACAAAAACAAAAAACAACAGTCTATGTTTGTCTAGGTGCTTAAAGGAAGTAATGCATTTCACTTTTCCAGGCGGACGGTTACTCAAATTGGGGTTCTGGTCATGAGTCCCTGGCAGGTTTATAGCTTCAAATTAAGGAACGCTGAAGACCACTTTTTTTTCTTCTTTTTTTTCTTCTTTTTTTTGGAGAGAGTGGATAGACGAATATTGTACATCTAGGTGAGTGCTTGCGATCGATACGCGAGGTTGGAACAAATCAATAGCCTGGTCTTTTTGCTGACGAGACCCAGGTCTCACTCGTACTGTGAAAGGAAGGGATGCTGCGACTGGAGTACAGGCTAGCGGTGAGGAGAAGGTATGATCTAATTTGCCACTTAGAGCTACGTGAGCGAGAAGCTTGAATGTGTGTGTTTTAAAACCTTTGCACGGTTTTAGTGAGTTGGCCCTTTTTTCTCGATGTTGATACAGCATTTAATGCGATTTGTTTCCCACAACCGCGGCCACTTTTACTCGCTGAACTCGATAAAAATCTGCGAAAATAGATACATTGCGGTTTTCATTTTCAAGATCCTGTAAGTGCATCAAAATAGATAAGAATATACGAGGCGGGCAAATGGGGAGACATAGCCTTGGATGAAATGACATATGAACCGTAAGGGGAGAAACTACACGCCTTTGAAAGAATCTCTAAGATACCGTGATGCGTCTGTATTTTCCTTAGTGTTCGATGACAGACTTTTATTTAACCATTTTGTTTTGCATACATTGACACTACGGTTTGGATTATTTTTCTTTTTTTAATTCCAGTTGTGTCCTACATGATCATGTCGAATGAATTTGGAAACCGGTAGCATTTGAAATGCGTAGCAATACTTTTTTTTTTTTTTTTTTTTTTTTTTGCAGGGTGACTTGAAGTTCCTAAAAACGTTAAATAGAGCTACAACAATGGATTGAATCTCGACTGTGCGTCGATTTCAATTGACGACACCAAAACCTAGATATTACGGCTATTGAATGTTCGCTTAAGAGTGGGAATCTATTGATGGAAAGTTAACGAGGCAGAACTGAAATCCCAACTCTTCGTCGAAGGAAGTGTGAAGGCATTGGCGCCATAACCCACGAAGTTCATTACATTTAGTGCACTCTGCTTTTCATTCAAATGACACATTAAAGATGCCCGTGTGTTCTCTGAATTACCCTTACGGTATATCAGCTTCCATTACCTAAAAACAGTGACAAGAGAGTTGTTTTTTATATGTTTTGAGGCATTTTGAGAACTGCTTTTATTTACATATTTTTGTGGAAAGTTCCGATCGTAGAAATTTAATAAAACAGAAAAAGGAAAGTGCAAGTTGGTACTGGCCCATGTGGCACGGGTCGTCCGAAAAAAAACAATGGATACTTTTCGGAATATTATTATGGTTGAGCTTATGTTTGAACCAAATGGTTTGTCTTTTTTCATAACAGAAATGATTAATAAAATAACAACTGGACAAACAAAACACGTATAGTATCATCTTGCTATAACAACATGTAACAGCGTGTACGATGTTTAACAACGTAACACGATGTGCAACAACGTATCCGACATACAACGGCATTATAACATACAACGTGTAACATAACGTACGGCGTAAAACAACGGTAATACACATCTAACAACGTGTAACAACATAGCCTACACGACGTAAAACAACGTATAACATACCAACGTACACAATGTATGCGACGTGTAACATGTTGAACACTCGTGTAACGCACGCGTAATAACGTATACATTGTTTTTGACAGATTCATTGACGTCCCTTTTTAAAATACCACTTGAACAACATATGAAAAATGTAAGAAAACATGTAAGTACTCCGGGGTATTTTCGGTAAAATTCTTTTGATGTCAGCCTGAACAAACATATGTTAGGATATCGAAGAACCCAAAGCGCCCCACGTCCACTTTACTTTGAAACAAAACGTCTACGCGTGTAACTCAAATGTGGCTTTCGTTAGTTGATATAAGGTAAAAACCGGTAAATCATCAACGCGTGTAAATCCCCGACATAACTGGACTGTCTAATTTAGGGGAGAAAAAAAAATTCTCTGACGTACTCAACGCTTGAGCATCGAAACCCAACCCTGTGCACATTTCCAATATCTTATGTTATCGGTTATCTTTATGTGGTTCTATCTGCACGCTTGACTAGTCCAAGCGGAGCCCATCGCTATCATTAGAGGTCTGAAAGAAATTCAATATTCCATTTGATATTGGATCTTCCAAAATGGCCGCCGTGAGGGTTGTGTTTTACGTAGGAGACTCCCGGGACGCGTTATTTCGGCTATCACTAAGTTTGGTCCGAGTTCAGAGTTGTGACGTATACTGTAGTATTTTATGGCCGTACTTTGGTTTTATCGCTTGTGCATACAGTGATTTGGGGGGGGGGGAGTTCGAAGGTGATCGAAATCAATATGTCGAACTTTGTTTTTGTCTGTGGCGTTGACTGCTGGGGCAATGAGGGATGCAACGTCACCGTGTGATCCAGCCTAACTTGGGGGGGTCAATAATGCCTCTCCCGACTCAGCTTTATGGAGAGAAAACACTGACCTATCCTTTGAACACGACCCAACCTCAAACAAGTTTTCACTCTGACTGACTGTTTCATCGTTACTGACCTGTTTCAACTGCACATTCTTTGCTGGAGTGAAAGAAAAACCAAACAGCGTCACGTCACACTACTGTATAACCGCTGTTTGATGTTGAAGCACTTTTATCCCACAATTCGCTACGGTCCTTTTGCCGGCGACACGCAGCAGTTGGGTCATCTCCCATCATGCTTCAACGCACACATTCACAAAGTAGGATACCATTTGCCTAGTTTTGGAATCCTTTTGGGGATGGCATACACTTGAACTGACTCTTGGGCTTCAATAATGAGAACTGCCAGAGTACATCCATCACAAAGAGCTGATACAGACGGGTTACCAGATGAACTTAACCATGGTTTGTGACTTTTAATATGGAAACCAGCCGTTACATCTAGGCCATTCATTGTAAAATGATGTATCCCTCTAAAGCACTTCATCATGCTTTCTCATCCAAGGGAGTATTGGAACAGTTGACACAAGTGGGCATGTTGTTAAATGATCAACAGATGCAAAAATACATGTTCAACATTCTTCCAACTCGTGCAAAAATCATTGCCCGTGAACGTGAGGACTACTCGGACCGTCGAGAGGAGATTTAATCAAGTTCACCTTTAAGAAGAATTGACTGCCACGATGAGTACGCAATGTCAAACTCGTTAAGACCAATTTATGTCAATAATGAAGTGCTTTCAAGGTAGAGAAGCTGCAGACGGATACTCTCTGCCTGAGATGCATCCAGCAAAATCCACCACAGAAACATCGAAACTTACAGAAACTATACGAGAAAAAAAATGTCGTTGTTCATTTTTTTTGTTCTGTGCATTTTATGTTCGCAGTATACGTATGAAAACGATGAGTTATTGAAAAGATACAATCACATCACATTTACACGTACATGTATTGAGATTCAGTAAACAAATAAAAGCAATAAAAATAGATACCTTTCCATTCTATTTTTAAATTCATACTTGACACGACGCCTTAAATGAGATCTACAATTTTCCCCAAAAAGGGTAAACGAAACAAATTACACTTAAAAAGGTCTGAGCACTCACATTACAAACGATTTTTTTTAAATACAAAAAAGCAAGAGCTGGCATGAGATATTTTCAATTATATCAACTTGTCCGTTTTGCTTAAAGGGGGGGGGGGCATTCTGTATGACGTCATTGCACCCAGGCCTTCTCCATCAATGACACATTGTAACAACATAATGCTACATAAATCGTCAGGTAATACTTCACCTTTAATTATATCATAGCTGAAACATAGTGTCCGCAGCCTCCACATTCATGCAACATTACTAATAACGAGAACACCATTTTGATATTCTTAGATTTCTATACTTCCCCCCATGAAAAACAAAAATTGCATTTCGTGATAAATCAGAGACGTAACTGGAGCATTGTTCAGTGTGAATTATTCCAGGCTACATAGTGCCGCCGGAGCGCGTCCTGCTCCGTGATGATGATAAACTACTGCATAGTAAAATAATTGTGGGCGATGGCCGGAAGCCAGTAATGCGTAATCAGTATTGCATGGGGAGACGCGGGTCTAGCTAGCTACGGCTGGCAAGATGCGGCTGCAATATGTGGGGGACCGAAAGAGGGGAATTTTTGTTTGTAGACAAAAAAAAAGAAAAAAAAAAAAAAAGAGGGAAACCTTCTGGGTTCCATTTAGCTTCCCTTGTCATGAGTAACTAGCTCGGGCAGTAATTTTGCTTCATGTCACACAGAGATAAGAGCCATCTTTAGATGGATTTTCATTACCGCCACAGCGGTTTGAATTTTTATATATCACTTTTTGCTAAGTAATTTAGATTGGTCCTTATACACCAAGTTTTACATATAAGTGCTTGTGAACTCTGGGTACGGCTGTAATTACTACAAAAGCTTAAATAGACGTTTATGCATAATAGAGGGTTGTGTATTTTTATTTTTTATTGTATTTATTTATTTATTTATTTTTTATTTTACTTTTTCCCCTTTTTACGGATAGCACAAAGACGCAAATGTTGCGTGACGTACTGCGATCTAATTCAAACACACCTACAGTTTTTGGAGTTTGGCTTAGAAGCTTACCAACAAATGGCGACATGTTATTTATAACAGATATTCCTAACTGTTTTTTGACCTTTTTTGCGCTTAGCGTCATACAGTCAATGCTGAATATTTTCTGCTTATCAGCTCGGAGAAATCTAGTCCAACTCATGTTTACTAGCCGCCCGCCAGTAGTTAACGCGTGCGATATTACCTCTCACCCTTGGAGCACCGACCAAGGACACCACCACGGACTGATTTAATACCTCGACAGTTCTGGGTCCGATACAAGCTAATTCGTTTCCTACACAGGTGGAGTAAGGTCAGATGCGTCTCTCTGATTTCTCATTTCATTTATAAACTCAGGTATTTTTCTTCTGTGATTGAAGTGAATGTGGCTTTCGTATGAGGTATTTTTTTTTCTTACGGGCTTGACAAGCTTTGGTGCAAAGGGACGGCACTTGTTCACAAAATCTCAGACACGGTCAAGATTTTGGGGCATGATGTAAATTTATATGATGTGCAAAACTACAAATGGTGCATTTGGGCAATGTACTGTGATATAAGTATGAACACAGCGTACTTTTTAATAGAAATAAACTTGACTGCAACGTAGTTTCAATGTCTGATGACACAGCATCACTTATTTGTGGTTATCCACAGTGGAAAAAAATCATCATTCTACAATATTACAACTTAAAATAACGATTTCATTGTATTAAGCCACATCAAGAAAGACTCGCCCTGTTTATAATGCCTACTGACGAATACTTGACTTAATGCAGCATGACTAACAGAGCGGCAGATGAATATTTATCCCAATTTACGGTATCTCGAGAGTAATTTATGACGTCGACTTACAGTAGTTATCTGTTGCAATGGAAACATACTAGATGCAAAATCAGCTCTTTTTATGCTTTGTTTTGACTAATTCACTTTTTGAAAAGAATAATTTCAGGCAAAATTAAAATTAATCACAAGCATCGTTCGTTTAAGTTGATTTGATGTCCTTTGAGAATCTACACATGGAAAGTACGTTTAAAAATAAATCCATCGTGGATAAAGTAAAAATCATCTCTAAAAGGCTGTCTCATCAATTATGTCTATTTTTATGTTATCTTATCTTGTTGCTGAGAACGTGAAGCCGATCAATTCTCTGCTTTCCTTGACACTCATTTTTTGGAATCACACTTTCCCCCCAAACTGATGCCAAGCCAACAAAAACATGTTTTTTAAAGGGCTTCACTGCATAGTGTTGTATTTCATGGTTTGAGAAGAACATATCAATAAAGCCGATGTAGAGTCATCGTAAAGTGATTTAGAGAAATCCATATCCCTCATTCCAACCACATAAAGTGAACAATATCCAATCAATCCATATCGAAAGTGTCATCCAATTCTCAGATGAGTAAAGAAACAGTTCCAGTCCAAACTCATCCAATCAATGTGAAACTTAGGAGTGTAATTCCCAATAAAACATTTAATCATTAAAACAAAGAAATATTTAACAATCCCAAATCAGCAATTAAAGTATTCTATGAGTGCTGGACTTCGTTAATAAAACAAACACGTGTATCGCATTAAACGTGGTTTCCCCGCGTTTGACAAGCCCTCCTCTCCTTCCTTTATCACATTACTGTCATGCTGCTGCACCACAACTTAGTTGTTCTTCACAAAAAAGGAGCAACTGATCCTGAGTACTACAGTATTTACACTAATGCCAGATACGTGATGGCTGAGTAACGCTAAGTCATTAAAAGGATATCTCTATGATATATTGTGACATTGGTGCATGACCGGCTGACCTTTTACCGACCTCTATCTATCGAGAGGTTACTGTTAGTTATTGTTTCGGAATGCTTTTAATTATATCTTTGGGATTTTGATCAATGAATCTAGATTTATTTTTTTTTTTTAAATAAGCATATTCTAATTTTAAGTTAAACATTTGAAGGGACTGTGTCGTCATGACTATAACAGGCATGTGGCTGTGCATGGAAAGATGAACTCTCACCCAGGTACTGCTCACGAGCGCGCTTGCGGTCAAATCACAAAGGGTGCCGTCTTAGTCAAACTGCGATGTGACCTATATGTAGCCCAGGTATTGTGTAGGCTTTAGTTAACGCTGCGTTAGGCCCGGGCTACATTTGGTGGGTTTGAGCTACATTTAAGTCTCGGCTGGGGCTACATTTGGGGCTGGGCTACATTTGGTAGAGGATTAGAGCTTCGTTTTAATCTCGGCCAGGGCTACATTTAAGCTTGGTCAACATTTAGATCTGGGGTACATTTGGTTGAGGGTTAGAGCTACATGGATGTCTCGGCTATGGCTACGTCTAGGTGCCACACAGTCCTATCAAAGGTGTTTATTTCCCACGTAGATTTGACAATGGGAATGAAACCCAAAACCCCAATATCTTTACTGTCTGAGTAAGAGTGCCTACAATGTGGACACTAATAATGGTGCGTGTCGTTATGTTTAAACACCAAGTGACCCTGAGTCTAAGCATTGCTAATACGTGCATGTTATACTGATGCGTATATTTGTTCAGTTGTATATTTCATGTATTACCTTCTCCAAAGGAGAGGATTTATTTCTGTAAAACTGAAGGGCAAAGGAGGAAAATGTTAACGAGCCAGTGTCGGGCTCGGGGGTTTGCACTCGACAAGCACTGCTTATTGTTAACCCCCTCCAAAGCGTTGCCGCTCTGTTTTATTGCTACTTTCTGGTGTTCGCCATTGTGCTATCTTATTGTATATTATGACTTTGTTTTCGCTTTAAATTCTACACATGGCTACGTTAATAATGTGCCATGATGTGGAAATAAAGTGAAGTGAAGTGAATTGGGGGAAAAAATGATTTGTTTTAAAACAAAATCCACTCTTTCTAGTCATCAATATATTTAAGTTGTTTGCAGAGCACGTTTATCGTTAGATAAATAATTGGTATTAAAAATGGGATGCAATCAAAATAAGGATACTTTATGAATTGCCATGACACTACAAGGGTGAGTGGAAGTTTGGCTTTTACGATCACTTTTATGAACACAATGACATGTATTAATCTCATGCAGCAGTTACAGGTGGAAGTGTGAGCCATTCAAGACAATTTAACAATGGAAGTTGTTATCGGATAATACTTCTTTTTATGTAACCTAAAGCGCTTAAAATGACGCCTGTACAAAGATTATACTTTCCCTAAAAATAACTCTCCTTTCATTCTTTCAACCATGTATTCCTATCGTAATTATCAATACGACAGATTGTGTCAATTGGTAAACATAAACTTTGTACTTGGATAATCGACAAGCTTGGCTGGCAACACAAAAGAGATACGGTCTAACACGTATTTCACAATTACACGTGTAGGGCTGTGACAAATAATCGGATGAAGTCACAAGCACAATATTTGACGGTTTTACTCTTGATTTTTGATTTCGTGCAATGAGAAATATCGTGTAGATACACATAATAGCGTTAAGCATTGTAATGTTGTTACATATTTGAACTTGCGTATTTATTTACTCAATAAAGACAAATGTGGAAGCTACACTACAACTGTGAGCTGTTAAAAGACGTAATTGTACATGTTTTTTTTGTCTAGTTGATTCCGACACACTGCCACGTGTTTCCATTAAGCAATAACAATAACAAGACAATCTTACGTTCTAATCACAAATCCCTAAATCTTTTTGTATTGTTTTAACTAGAGTTTACAACCTTCTCCTGAGCAAAAATAAGCAGGAAACCTGTTAAAGACGGTGCGTTTGACACGATGTTTTTGGCTGGTAAACTTATCCTGGTGTGCAGAATTGATTTGTGCGTATAATGTCTGTGCTTCTTCAGTTCTATGAAATTGGGTTGGGGTTCTCAACCGAGACATTTACATCTCGTTGAAAACGGGGGGGGGGGGGGGGGAGTGTACATACATTTCAAAATCTGGAGAAGCATAAAATTTTATGGACGTCTAACAATCCGCATGAGTGAACATTTTAATACTATTCAATTAAATCTGACATAAACATACGGTATCTTGGCATCTGACTCGCATTACGCATCCGGTTATATTATCGTTAACAAATAAGACTGCATTTATGTGAAGAACTCTTGTTAGATTTGAATGCACAGTTTTCTAATGATACGGTGTGTCGGGGTGTAACTATGTTCATCACACATCATGCTGGAGTGTGGTAGCTGCTGTTATATTTACATTGTATCAACGCATCATCTGGGTAATAAAAGTCATCATAATAATTCTGCAGTTGTGTGCTGAGGGTATGGCGTGCGTGCTCTGTGAGGCGCGATGTATACATTGAGCAACTGTGGTACTAATAATCTCTCTTTGCACACGAGGAAACGGCTGCCTTTCGGAGCGTGTAATGGCTTTGTTGGTGATACTTACAACAACGAACCTCTTCTGACTCTATCCTCAATGGAGACAAAGAAAATGAGATGTATAGCAGCGTATCAAAAAGATATATACAATCGCTCTGCACCCCCATCTTTATCGGGTTTCCTGAGTGCAATAATGATCGTACATCCTGGTTCACATCAAGGTCCCTGACTATTTTTTTTTTCAGTCCAACATCGATACGATTTTAGGCAGCCTTGAAATGTTCCATAGAAAGTTTAATTCCAAAAGAATATATCACAGGTGGATTAACTGATAACATAGTAATGAGTATTTTACTATACTAAAATCCATCGCTGTATCGCACCTTTAAACTCCTTAGCATGTTATGAAATATTAACCACCCAGCACATATGGTATAACGAACATATTATTAAATATACTCAGGCACAGCTCGCTGCCGTAGATTCAAACACCTCTTCGTTAATTAGTAATTTAGTAAGATAATTAGCTTTTTCCTTATTTACTGGTCATTGGGTTGGACGTGTCAATAACGGACGGGAGTTATAACGGGTTTTTGACATTCGTACCCTAGCCTCAATTGACGTTTTACTTATTTTTTATTTGTTTATATATTATAAAAAAAAATTAAAAAAAATTATCGTTTTGTGGTAATCAGAGGATTTTAGTTCAGAATATCATATCTTCAGATGTCATTCAATCCGGGTACCATAGATAAAATTTATTAACATTGTGTTTGTTTTGCATTTCATGAGTAGAACTGTCGTTGTACAACTTAGTAATGCTCGAAGAAGACCTCCGTAGAACTGCTCCCTTCTGACAAGTTATTCCCTCGTTAAGGAAAAAAAAAGCCTATTATTTTATTTTTAGCACCCGATTAATTTTAGATGTGAAGACGTGTGGAAATGTTCTTCACAAAACTACACATACATCCTCAGTACATAAGAACGCCAATGGACATAATTGGTAATGTTATGCACACAATGAACTGTGGAATTTTCAATCAAGTATCCGTGTATAACACTGCATGATGTTGTGGCTGAAGGGCCCACGTCATAATGTAGTCACAATCTAGCAGAACCTCCATTACGTATGTGCAAATTGCTCCAGCGCCGAGCCGCGGTATTCCTTAATTAATCCCGCATTAAAGCATTCTCTTTCTCTCTCTCTTTCAGTGGAAAGTTCTGAAATCCCATTCTTGCTGATAATACATCTATGTTTAACTTCATAGGACACCCTATCCAACGTCCGTCCAGCTGGGACACCTTTCCTGTTCCAGCAACCAGGTAGAAATTTAAACATTTATGCTGGGTTTTGAAGCCGAGTGTGTCAGGCCGCCACAGCTGTCAGCTATTACGGTGCCATTGCGAATCTGATGAACAGGCTAACACACTAACAGCATTTGTAATAACGCAGTGGTTAAGATGACGTGCGTATAAATGTGTATAACGAGATGGAGAAGAGCAAGGCGCCGGGTCTTCTGTACGCCACCTTATAACTGACTGCTGGGTTTTGATTAACCAAGCGTGGTTTTAGTAGAGACCCAGAATGTTACAAGTTTAAACAATTAATTCATCTGACAAATTTATTCAAAGTTCATTATCGGCTATTTTAAGCGATCAATTTAGATTGTTACATAGTAACAAAAGTCACAGAACTCACCAGGTGCAACGGAATTAAATTTAGTAAGTATATTTTAAGTGAACGTGTATTCATAAATTTGTGATTCTTATTTTATTTTTTTCTGCTCTAAGGACATAGCGCGTTTTGACAAAATTACAGTTTATTGCATTGGAAAAGTCACATTAATTGGTTCATTTCAAATATTATTAATCAACTTGTGGGGAAATTTCACACAAAAACCCCTGCACACCACGTTAAAAAAAAAATACATCACAGCAAAGACAGCGCCTTTTGTTTTGACGTCGGTGTACCGCACAATTACAACAGTATCCAGGCAACACGGGTAAATAAAACTGCATTGTACTGCACCACTCCTGGAGCACGCAACAGCTCTGGTTTACACCATAAGGGAACTGCGGAAACGAACTGACTTTTCAACTGCAGCATGTTTTCCCTCTCTCTGCTAGCTTCTATTTTGTTATTTCAGCTTCAGCTGAACTGGGTGATTGTTATCATTAGTGAAATAGGTCGATTTTAGTGACATCGTTGGAATACTTCCGCATAAAAAAAATTAGATCATACGACATTTCAATTCGATTTTCCCCTGTGGAAAATAAGCTGACATTTAATATTTTAGATATTATATTATAAAGTTTTGTGTGTACATTTATAATAAGATTTCTTGTGCTTTTTGACAACGTTTCAAAGTCTGAAATGTAAGGCAATATTGTAAAGTTTTGGTTCTAGATAAATGCAAACAATTTGTCCAAAAGTTCTAGAATCCTACCATCTAAAAATACTGCAAAACTCAGAATATCTCCCGAACAGCCGTATGTAAATGCAATATATGCTCAGGATGAATGTCAATTGGTACCTGTGTCTCGATACACAAACAACGATACAATCGTCTGAGAACAAAAATCACGTTTCCTAAGCCTTGCAATAAGTCATAGAGCTCTGATCCAGCCACATTTCACATTAAATATTAATGCAGCTTTAATAATACAGAGGTCTAGCATCTTACTGCAATGCCATTGAAAAACACGGGAAGGTCACGGTTTTAATGCGAGTGTTGTGCAAGTCAATTTGAATCAAACTACTCAATCTACGACCAGGCGTATGTGCGGCACCAAAATGCAGCCCCAGATCTAAATGTAGCCCGGGTCTAATTGTAACCCCCGATACATAAGTATCCCCGGCCTAACTGTAGCCCGGGATCAAAATGTAGCCCGGGCCTAAATGTAACCCTCGCCGTATGCCTAAATGTAGTCTTGGCTAAGTTAAGGATTGATAGGTTTACATTTAGGTACCATGTGGGGCTACATGTGACTCCATGGTTTGGGCTACATTTTGTGCCAAATCCGCACAACGACCATTAGTCGACTAGCGGCCGATGTACTCATGTTAACAAAAACGTGTTGGGTAACAGGCAACATCGGCCTCTAGTCGACAAATGATCCTTGTGCGAACTTGGCCTACATCGAGGAGAATTATGGACAGAGTTTAGGCTACATTTAGGTCAGTGTGCCGCATAAGCGTACTGCAAGTACATAATTACAGGTTTTTAATAAATTAATACGATAATGTCACTGAGATTAAGTGTCTGTGATGTATATTTTTCCCGTGTTAAATTTGCATAAATTATTCATGATTTAGTATTACCAATTGTCGCAATATTGCTACTTTTAAAGCAGTTTAATCATGAAGAAAACAAAACAATAATACAAAAAAATAAATAAAAAGGCACCAGATTTTGTTAAATCTGTTCAAAAATCCGCCTCGGTTTTTCAAAATATTGTTTCGTGTATTTAGGATGCTAGCAAATCTTCCTTAAACACGACACTTTGATTTTTTTTTTTTTTTTTTTGTTCTCCAAAGATTGCCACTGAACAGACCTCAAGTAAAAAACAAAGGGTGAAAAAAGAAGGGGCAAGGACACGATCTGGTTAAAGAAACGAACAGATTATGCACAATTATTTTATGAATGTGCAGAAATCATCAGTGCATCATTTACGTGCACGCTCATAACTCACAGTTACACGGTGAATTTTGAAAAGGTTGATAGTGTTATGCATGGAGATCACCTTGTAGCCATAAAGAACGACCTTGAACAGTTACAAAAGCAGTTCCTGCCATTGGCTAAGTGTGTATATAATGTATTTTATGTAGGATTGCATCTTGATCACTCTAATCTCTGTAAGTATGAAGTGCTTTTGAATATTGATTTATGCGATTTTGGACGTTCCCCCTTTACTTCATTATCAATAGGCTGTACTAACTGTGATTTTGTAAACTGATCGGTGGACACGTTGTGCCTGTTAGCCTTTGACCCCACTGGCTCTATACACGTTTTGACGTCATGAATTAAGCATGAACTATGGTTCCGATGAGGTATCAGGAACATCCAAATACCTTTGCAAGTATTACCAATGCGGAATCTGCGTCTTGAAGTGCCGAGTGCTATTGAATCTAATTCTGCCTGTTTGACTAATTTGCATACTACTAAGTGCGCAATAATACCGGATCTACTTGCGTTAACTGTAGTCTCAATTCATTCTCTATGAACTTGGTACCTCCACTAGGCCTCTATCTCAAATCTTTATGTGTGAAAGGCCATGGGAAAATGTGTGTAAAATACACCCGATGGCGCGGAAGCAAGCGATCTAGCTTGTCTTCAACCGAAGATGTTCCCGCGTATTCCACGGCTGGCTGCAGACGGCTCTTTCATGTATTGATTTTGGAAGAGCTTAATGGGGACCGGCCGGCTTTAGTCTGAGCTTCAGCATCTACAGTCAAGGGACCTTTTTGGTAATCCAGGGAGCCGTACTTTATTGTATTAATAGGCTGCTTACGTAAATTGGAACAGTTTCGTCTCACTGTAAAACTTCATGACGTACATTATACGCTGCCTTAACGAAGTCTACGGCAAACAACACAGGACAACGTGCAAACAGAATGAGACGGCATTTATTGAAAACAAGCGTTGATAACCTAATATAAAAAGGGCAAAGTAAGGAATTGAGGCGTTTCACTTTGTTTCAAAACATGTTCATGAAATCAATGGGTCACATCAGCTGGACAAAAGATGAATATAGTCACTCAAAACCCTTTAAAAATAGACTTTCACTGTGAAACATGATTGGACACAATTACACCCGCACACGGCATTATGATAAAATAAAGTAGCTAGAATGAAAAAGAAAACGTTCAAATAGAGACAACATCGGGGATGGGCTCATGCAACAGTCACTGCTTTCAAATACGACCATAGATAAGTGAATTATGAATTCAAAATCTGTCTGCAGCGGGTAGCAAGAGTGCAAATGCACTCCTTTTTATCAATATTCCATTCATTCAATCTGAAGATCTTTGAGCAATAACACTGAAATAAAGCGCGAAAAAAGGCAATTACCATTTACCAAATTGATTTTCCTTTTTTGAATAATTACAAGACTTAATTGGAGATGAATACATATTTGACAGATAACCATGGCCTGATATATATGGGCAACTGTTTTATTTCTAACAAATCTTGAGTTATAGTCGTTGGTGGTTTTTGTTTAAGTTATTCATTAGGTGATTTTTTTTTTTTTTTTTTTTTTTTTGTATTCATATTCAGGCAAAGTACATTAAACTTGACGTCTAACTTTATTTCAATATCTTTCTCCATTTGTTGTGAAAAAGAATTACTAACAAAGTTGATAGATCTTTATGAAATTACTCGAGGTAACCGATTATATTTATGAATTATGTGTGTGTGAAATTAATAATATATTAACAATGCTTGTTGTAAATACTTACAGGTTGTTACAATTAAACCAAATCGTGTTCTTAATAACAAGTTCGCTTAATGGTTGTCTTTAAGAATAATTAATTCTAGTTTATTCTGTGTGATTTTCGTCTATTTCCGATTGTCTTCGCTCGCCGTGACATCGTGCGGCCGAGGCAGAGCTCTATGGCAAACACGGAAAATAAAGAACATCTTGTCTGGAGCGGTTTGAAAGGTCGCAGGTGTGTTTCAGCATAGCTTACCCTTAATCAGGTAGATCAGTACGGCTGGGGTACCTAGAGCAAACTGGTAGCATCATATTTTTCGAGTGCCCCTACCCCCCCCCCCCCCCCCCCCCCCCTCCCACCACCTCATCTGTTGTGTCCTTTTTACCTTTCTAAATTCCTAGAGCTCAAACACCTTTAATAAAAAAAAAAGTACCGTATATTGAAGCAAAGTTTGGTCAATGAATAAATGTTTTTACTCTCAATGACCGCTCTAAAATCTTGATGTCATCGTTCTTTTTATCAATGTTGCCTCTGTGGAAAACTCAAACTGTTTAAAACATTAATAACAGATCAAAGTATCCATAATTTGAAAGAAAAGGACGTGCAATGGAAACACTGGCACCGAAGCTTGTCCGATCAATGGTCTTTTTAAAAAGGATCCTAACTGAAGAAGATTCAATAAAGACTCAAAGTCCACAAACAATGTGTAGTAGTTTATCGTTAAGTCGTGGTAGACGCATTTCAGAATAAACGGATATTTTTTTTTTAAGTCCAGATTCTGTTTTTTGATGTGGTTTAATTAATTCCTTTTTAAACTTCTCTCCGCCTAGGAGTACAAAATACAAACGGCCTCGCCTAACTGCTTTCAAAGAGTCACGACAAGGGGTTTTGTGCACTGAGACGTCTTACACAAAGCAAACGAATCCCTCGATACCATGAACTCGGCTCCAAGATAATTTGAAAAACATATCTCTTTGATCACACTGTTGGGTTTTTGAAGGAAGAGAAAATATGACATGTGTCTATTTGTCATTGCCAGTGCCTAATCCGCGTACAACGCACGTCTCTCCGAAGACCACACACATGCCCCACTCCGTGGACAGCGGACACCTTATTACGCTAATATCAGGGGTGCCATGCAGATCGCCCCTCCACTGCGTGATTCAAGAACACGAAGCTCAAACGAACATGTTTGGAATGACAATAAACAAACCAGGATGAATTATGCCCTGCAAATCTAATTGAAAAAAAAACCGAAGATTAAATGGAGATCTTGACAGCACTGCCTCCATCAGAAAACGTGAGTTGAAAAAGATTGGGTTTACACAGAGATCTGGTAATGATGGGGGTGAGACTGGGGAATATATGTATAGACTGATGGGCCAATGTGATGCAAGCTATACGCGGCTATATTTATGTTATATTACTCAGGAGCCAAAGGCAAGCAGATGAATGCATCAAACTTCATTAGCGCTCAAACTCGCCATACTCCCCGCACGTGTTGTCTTGTCGCCTCGCATAAAAAGACAGCAGATCCCAGACACGGCTGGAGTCCCATAGCCGTGGTTTAGCGAATAGAACTGCATATCGATTCTACGGGAGAGGTTTCCTTAGGGCCTCAACGTGTAATACAGGTCACCAAATCAGCTCACGTTACCAATACATCAACGGAGGAAACTACCAGGTTCTATGGCTAAGGTAATCCCAAAGGTATTTCTGTTTGGGGGTGATGAAGAAGGAATAATAACTCCCTTGGTTTAGAGAAATACTACTGTTATCAGATCTAAGGACAAAGTGTCCTCTAAGGGGGGAGGGGGGAGTGTGGAGAAATTCTAGGATTGAAATCATTCATATCATTTTCCTGATGAATGCATCCCTTTTAGAATATTCCTTTCAATGAATCAATTTTATCATATTTACCGCGGGGGGCAGGCGGTATATTTAACGTTGTATCAGCCTTTCTTAATCAGTCATAGCTCGATATTGGGCAGTATTGCATCAGGCGGTGTTTAGCTGATAAATTATTTTTTCCCCTAGTCTACTGTAATGATTGACGACACACGTGTATTTTCCCATCAAACATGTAATTAACCAATTAATTAGTGTGAAGCCTTTTGAATCAAGGTACATATCTACCCCGAATGCTAGATGCCGAAAGAGCATGAACAAGTCCATCCTGGAAGAGGGCTTGCTATATGTTTCCTTGTTTTTCCTCTTTCTTTCTTTCTTTCTTTTTCCTATGGTGTTTGTTCGTTTGGTTTGTATTGGGTGGGGTTGTTTGTTTGTTTGTCTGTTTGTTTTGGGTTTTTTTTTGTGGTGTTAGTCGGGTTGTTTGTTTGTGTAATTTGTAAACTTATTGTTTAAGTTCATTTAGTTACATCCTGTAACAATTATTCAAAATATATGTCACTCTCAATTCAAAATATATGTCACTCTTCTTATTTTTTTTATTATTATTATTTGCTTATGTTTGATGATTCCATTTACTTCTTTCTTCATTCCAGGGTAAGTAAAATCAGTAAATCTTTATCTAGTGTATTAATATCACTGTACTTTTTTTGTTTTTCTTTTTTCTTAAATAGTAGCATTAACATGTGTGCACCATGGCACGGGAGAACATGCTTTTTACGTTATAAATTATTCAAAGTACTCAACCATTTCTCTAAAACCTATATAACATGTGTTTTCCTTTAGTTTAAGCTCCGAGCCTTAACATGATATTTGTGGTACCCGAAAATACCTAAGGAGGGGTTTAAAAAAAATAAAATGTACTTTTAATAGGTGTTAGGTGTGGGGCATTGGAATGGGGGGGGGGGTCATGTAAAATACAAATTGAAACACATAAAGAACAGCTGATTTTCGGGTGAGCCATTCCTTTCCATTGCTTTTATACGCTCATTTTTATAAATAATTGTTCATCCCTTTCTATTTTTCTTATTGACAAAAAATATATACATGTATATTTCTTTTTTTTTCAAATCGGCAGGATCTTGGTGGGGGTTTGAGTCCCCGATCCGCCCCTTTGGGTGCGCCACCGAACTATACCGTCCGTAGGCACATACTTATTGAACCATAAAAAGCGGGGGGGAAATTGTCACTTAAATACTTCGGAAAATTTCGATATTTCTTCATTGAATTGTTATTTTACCACATATCTGAAGGGTTCATATTAAGTATTGAAATAACACAATGTTCCCTTTTTGTGTGAACGTAGAGGGCTTCATAATCGATGCATTATTACATGGCCTGCGAAACACTGTGGTTTTGTAACAGACGCGTTACCATACACCAATAAACAATTATAACGACTGTTTGGTAATAATGTTATGCAAGTGGCAAGTCTCGCAACGATTGTGGTCAATACACCTTTACCTTCCACTGTGCAGACATCTTGTTTAAACCTCTTAACTTAATGTAACTGAATCGAGGCTTGACAGAAAACAGGCTGTCCCCTCCATTAAAGGAATGACGAGTAGAACTTATAATGCCGCTGTGTGTACAGGAATCGGACATAGGTGACAAGAGCGTTCTTATTATTATAATATATATACAATTTTCTTGCACTTGATGATAAAACATTCATTTATATAGCCAACACGGTACATTAAAAATTATCTTCAACCATCTCGACATAATCTCCGCTCAAATGTTGATCATTTCCGTTTAACATATCCCAAGACTTCACAATCGTGCTGAAGACAGACTATCCACTGTCTCCGCTGCTTAGGAATTGAACAATGCTCCCACATACATTATGTCTGCTGGCATAATGTCTGCAAGAAATTATTTAGGACCTACCTGTTCCTTAATCAATTCATGTATGATTGCTTTGTTGTTTTCTTCTGATTCTCTTACACATTGTAAGCGCTGAAATGCTCGGTTATAATATCGTTATTACTTTTAACATTCGACCTGTGGGGTTCACGCGTTCATTTTGGTTGTGCATTCAGTGTACGGTTATGTAAAACACATCTAGAGTTTCCACCAATCGTGTCTGCTTATTCTGTTTAAACACCAAAAATTAAACTAATTCTTACGATCAAAATGAGCCACGTAGCAGTGACTGGTTTGCAACGGAGCACCGGATTTGCTGCCCAGGAAAACACAACTTATCATTCTGAGAGATATGGTCACTTTAAACAGGAATAACGAGCCTTACCTCCGCCCATAGTTGATGCAGCAACCTTCTTAGGATAACTGTCTCCGAGTGAGTTACTCATGAAAGCTTGGTTTCCGTGCCGTGGCTGGGAGTATGAAACCGGTACTGGGCCTATATTTGGAGTCATCAAATGATTGGAACGCCTTACAACCTTCCTGTGTACCATCTGTGATTTAGCTCCTTTCTGGCTGATTTGGATAAATTTGTCACTATCTTTTCTTCAAAATGAATCCAGGAATTTCGTTGACATTGCTGAGATTAGTACGGTAGTTCAGTGGGGAACATGCAGCGTAGACGAAGATACGCCAACAGGTAAAATGTTGCGATTGGGCTGTGAAATCCAAACAGCAGCAGCTAAAGCGTTGCAGTGTGGGGGATATTATCAGATTCCGTCACATTTTCTCTCCCGCCCTTTTTCCCGCACGATGAGAACAGAGGATCGTCTGGTCATAAACTCGCATCTGTCTCCCCGTTCGCTACGATGTGTGTCCGTGCATGCCGGAGCCATACGCGGTTATGGAAGTTGCAGAGATCACGTGCTATCTCCAGGATGAAGACGAGTGCATATGAAGCCCGCCCATTCCTCATTCGGAATGTACCATTATCACGCCGGGGGTGACCGTATCGCGGTACATCGCCTGCGGGGGGTGAGAAACATACAGGTGGTTAATAATGCTATCCGCTGGATGAAAGGACGGGAATTTGTGAATGGGATCAAAAGGATATTATCTCTGTAAATACAACTTTCTATAGAATAATGCTTCAGGCCTCTTATGTAATGAAATATAATTACGGTTAAATAAAAGGATACCCCGAACCCGATGCTTTGTTCGTAACTCTATAGTCAAACAAATATTTCCGATTGTTGTAAATATGTCAAGACAAGTCAATAGTCAAGTTGTTTATTGACTGTTAGCGCAATACGATTCTGTTCATTCCCAGAATTTTCATTATGAGATCATGCAAATAAATCTTCCCAGTGATTGTTTTGCTGAAGATTTGATCAAAATTAGCTGAATATTTTTTTTTGTAATATAAAACTGTTCTTCATTATCTGTTATTTGTTTGTTTGTTTGTTTGTTTGTTTGTTTGTTTGTTTGTTTGTTTGTTTGTTTGTTTGTTTGTTTGATGAGGGTTTCGAGCCGAGCCATTGAGTATTTGTTTAGAGGTCGTAAGACATCATTGTATGTGAGTTAAATCCTGACGTTGGGTCTACGTGGGTCTTCTATACCAATTTACAGTGGTTTCTAATTACAGTGTTGGTAAATATCGGCTACGGCCTTAGTACCAATCCTCCAGAGACATGATTCCGTACTAAGAAACTGTTAAAGTTGAGAAAATAGCATTTGAAGACACTGTAGATCACCTTAGCTTTTTACAATTGCCGCAACCAAAATAAGCCCAATACGATCTTGCACAAAATGCCCGCCATAGCAATAACTGTCAAACGTTATCATGTTATCAAACATCATCAGAAGCCCCATTGCAAACATTTTCTATAACGATTTACGCAAAAACTAACTAAGCTAGATTGTTGTATTTAACATGTGTTGTGCAGACATTAAAACGTCGTCATAGTGTCTTAATCTGTTTTAAGAAATTCGTATAACCTTTAAAAAAAAACTATGTTAAATTACACACAAACGGATGCCTGCTTTGGAACCGAAAGTACGCGAAACGTGTACGCGCGCTACAATTACGCGCGCGTATGACGTAGTCACTTACCAAAAGGATGACGACCGAGTCGAATGAATATTTCACAGGTTGCTAAAAATAAAATGGTGCATTTACTGGGGGAAAAAAAGGATGGGAATGAACATACACCCTTCAAGGACCAATCATGTACCTTGCTCTTTTATGTGCGTACGCATGACGCCGGTCTCCTCTGTTGTACTTTTTTGAATACTATTTTTATTCGCTCTTTCTTTTTATACAATACTTTCTTTTCATTACAAAAACGTAATCGGTTTCACTTTGAAGAGTTATTTGCAGAAGTAAATCGACACAATTTGTTTTAAGTTAAACATTATGTTTAGAATCGACATCGGGGTAAATATTTAACATTTTAAGAAATACCACAAGTGCACCTTGTACTTGGGCAGTATGACATTGTGTTTAACCATCAGAAAGTAGCGACCACTCCAAACACACGTATCCAGTGAAGTTTGTGCGAAATGTTTGTATGCCAAACAGCACTTCTTTCCATATTGAAACGAATGCATAATAATGTCATGCTAGTACTTTAGTCAACATAAAATGACAGCATCTGATCCTGTCGTGGGACGACTACAATGTTTACAGACACAACACGCTGTGTACTGTTTAACAGTGCCCAGCACGTTTCTATACAGTCCGGGCTTTTGAGTGATGTTCTTTGAGAGTTAAGCGCCATGGCGCACTGCAGAGCGGACACTCCCGTCGACTCTGCACTATGGACGGAGTCATCAATCATTTTACATGGTTACTGGCTTACTTTATTGCTCTGATATTTTGCACGCAACGTCGAGACAGTTCAATATTTTTTCGATCTGTTAATTGTAGTTTTACCCCCTGGTCATCAATCAATTGTACAGCTTTAAAGGAATTATACACTACTGATGCGACATCACAATGTTCTACAAGAGAAACATTTTCACCAATATTAAAATTATAATTCTGATATACCAACAGGAATATGTTTTTCTAAAACAAAACCGCATCCTAAACTGAAGACATACCTGGGAACAGATGTACTAAAAAAAAAATCATCAAAACATATTGAATTATGATTGTTATCACCGAAAAGGTAGTCTTAAACGTCAACATTTTAAAAACAGGGGCACGCAAAGGTGTGGTAACTGTTGTTTTTTTTTTGTTTTTTTTTTGAAGGAAGAGTATATTCTTTCCAATCACAAGGTATTAATAAACATCTCATCCCGAACCAGCCTGGAAGAATTTCATCAAACTAGCGTGAAGGTTTTCGAGAAAATGGCATAATTCTTTGTCTTTGTGCACTTTCATGAAGCATTTATTCAAATTTGGCGAAGCGAAATTGAATCTGAGACATGAGATACCAAACACCATATCCCCTATCAAGTTTTTTTTTTTTTCTTTTCTTCAGATGAACATATCGAAAAAACAATCGGTCTTGGGTAAAAGTTTTTAAAACGTAAGCTTCCTCATTAAACATCATTTGAAATGTATATTTCCGTCCAATGCAAACAAATGTAGCTCGGCGTTAAGGCTTTTATACGATTATTTGGAACGTAATTATGCGGGTGTTCTGATGTTCGTGATTTAGAGGACGAAGTTGAAGCGTGT